>APFE031106850.1:191196-276217 GCA_000404065.3 Pinus taeda | reverse complement strand
TAGGTGAAGGCGGGAGTTGACCATATACTGCTTCATAGGGAGTCATTTTGGTGGTGGCATGATAGTCGGTGTTATACCACCATTCAGCCAAAGGTAGCCACTGTACCCAAAGGTGTTGCTTTTCTGAAGTGAAACACCTAAGGTAGGTTTCTAGACATTTGTTGACGGCTTTGGTTTGACCATCTGTTTGCGGATGATAGGAAGCACTGAGTTTTAGTTGAGTGCCTTGTATTCTGAAGAGTTCCTGCCAAAAATTGCTAGTGAAGATCGGGTCGCGGTCGGACACAATAGAAGTGGGCATGCCATGCAATTTGAAGATCTGATCCATGAAAGATTTAGCAACCAAAGTTGGTGTAAATGGGTGGGGTAGAGTGCAGAAATGAGCATACTTCGACAATCGGTCCACAACCACCATGATGACTGACTTGTTCCCTGACTTTGGAAGACCTGTAATGAAATCCATATAAACCTCCGTCCAAATTGATGCCGGAATGGGCAATGGTTGTAATGTGCTTGGTGTGTTGACGGTTTCCCCTTTGTGGCGTTGACAGACATCGCATTCTGCTACGAAGGTAAGGATGTCCTTTTTCATGCCTGTCCAAAAAAATGATCTTCTGGTGGGAGCATACGTCTTCTGAAAGCCCAAATGTCCTGCAATGGGAGATGAATGCAATTCTGCCAAAATGCGACTTTTGAGGGTGGATGTTGGTGATATTACGACTCTGTCCTTGTAGCGAAGAATATCATCCTGCCACGAGTAGCCCTTGGTGGAATTTGGATCTGCCTATAATTGAGAAATGATTTGGGAGAGCCCGGGGTGTGAAAACCATTCCCTGCGAGCTTCTTCAATCCATTCTGGAATGGGGAGGGAAATTGCTAGCAGGGTACTTTCCTCCTCAAATTGGCGAGATAATGCATCTGCTACACTATTGTCTTTCCCTTTCTTGTAAATGATCTCATAATCATATCCCAGCATTTTGGCTAGCCATTTATTTTGTTGTGGGGAGGATAGGCGTTGCTCCATAAAAATATTTAAGGTTGTGATGATCTGTGCGGATTTGGAAACTTCACCCCAATAAGTAAGGTTGCCAGGTGTTGACTACATGTAAGATGGACATCATTTCCTTCTCGTAGGTAGATTGGCCCAGATTCCTCCCACTGAGCCCTTCCTGCATTAAGACCGCCCCAATACTTGTACCCGAAGCATCACATTCAATGACAAAAGATTTGGTGAAGTCAGGTAGTGCTAAAACTGGAGTGGAACACATGGCATTTTTTAGAGCTGTAAAGGCCTGTTGTGCTTCCTCATTCCAGAAGAATGAATTTTTCTTTAGGAGTTGGGTGAGGGGCTTCGCTATGCGACCATAGTTGCGGACAAATTTACGATAATAGCCTGTGAGACCCAAAAATCCTCGCAAGCTCTTCAAGGTCTTAGGTTGAGGCCATTCCTGCATTGCTTGGATCTTTTTGGGGTCCACCTTGACACCTTCACGCCCCACAATGTGGCCCAAATACTCTACTTCTGCCATGCCAAACGAACAGTTGGACATCTTGACAAATAATTTATGCTTGCGGAGCATTTGCAAGAGTAGATCTACATGCTGAAGATGTGCGGCCCAAGTGCAACTATAGATGAGGATGTCATCAAAGAAGACAAGGAAAAATTTCCTGAGATATGGTTTCAGAATGTGGTTCATAAGGCTCTGAAAAGTAGAGGGGGCAATTCAAAGACCAAATGGCATGACCAGGAATTCATAGTGGCCTTCATGAGTTCTGAAAGCAGTCTTGGGGATGTCGACTTCCTTCATGCGAATTTGGTGGTAGCCTAAGTGAAGATCCAGCTTCGTGAAAAATTGAGCCCCATTGAGTTCATCCAGCAAATCATCAATCACCGGGATGGGAAATTTATCTTTGACTGTCAACTTATTGAGGGCCCTGAAATCAAGACACATCCGCCACTCCCCATCTTTCTTGAGTACCATGACCACTGGGGATGAATAAGGACTGATGCTGGGATGAATGACATCGGCTTCCAAAAGTTCCTTGATAATTTTTTCTATTTCATTCTTTTGGGTGAACGGATATCTATATGGGCGCACATTTGGGGGTTAGGCCCCTGGAACCAAGGTGATGCTATGATCATGTTCCCCTCGCAAGGGTGGAAGCCCCTAAGGCTTGTCAAAGACCGGCAGATGGTTATTTAAAATCTGTTGCATCTCAGGATGAATTGGCAGCGGCTTGGTTTCGACTGCCTAGAGGCATTAAATTGAGCTACAACTCCATCATTGCCTTTTTTTAACAATTTTTCCATCCTATGCGAGCTGATGATAAAGGGGGCTCCCGCCTGAAGTCCACGGAGGGTATGTGTGTAGTTGTTCTGCTTAAAACTCATATATAACTCCTGGAAATCCAATGTGATTGGCCCAAGAGTGCGGAGCCATTCAGCTCCAAGGACAATGTCGCAACCCCCCATGTGTATGGCAAACATGTGGGTTTTCAACTGATAATCCCCCATTTGAAGTTTGACATTTTCACAGCGACCTTCACATTTCATTGTGCCTCCATCCGCAATTTGAACTTGGAAGTTAGAAACTGCTCGTACAAAACAATGTACTGCTTCTGCGACTTTTGATGGATGAAATTATGTGTACTTCCACTATCAATCAAGACTACTACTGGGCGATGTTTAATAAAACCTCTGATTTTGAGAGTTTGAGGGGAAGAAATCCCTACCAAAGCATGCAACGAAATGACTGGTTCGTCAGGGACATTGTCCTATTGGTTGTCTTCTTCAAGCGGCTCATGTTCCTCCAGTGGTGGCTCTCCCTCTGTTGAGCTATAGTCAGTGGCATCAATTTGAAAAAATTTGGGCTCCTTGCATTTATGCCCTGGGGAGTATTTTTCATCACAGTAGTAACAAAGGCCTTGCTTTCTCCTTTCGGCCATCTCCGCAGGTGACACCTTTTGGACTTTAAGTGTTTGAGTCGTGTTGTGAGCCTGTGGAGGGCGACCTTTAGCGAAGAAATTTGGGCAACTGTATTGGGCTGCTAATGCACTTTCAACGTTACGAGCTACCTTGCAAGCCTTCGTCCATGTGGGAGGGTGGTGCAGTAGAACTTGGGCTTTGATAGCTTCTTTAAGACCGCTGATAAAACATTCCGTGTAGAACCCATCTGAGAGACCCCAAGTGCGGAAGGCTAAGGCTTCAAAAGCTATAATATATTCACCCACTGTACCAGTCTGTCGAAGCTTAGTAAGACGACCCAAAAAAGATGATTCCTGGTCAAAGCAGTCTTGAAGAGCTTTGGTGAATTTGCCCAAGTCCTAAAAGGTCCAGTGCAACGTTGCTGCCATTCCCACCATTGCCACCTTTCATTGTCCAAGTACATGCTCCCCAACATAAGCTGAGTCTCATCATCGAAGATGCGATTTAGTTTGAAATATTACTCCATTTGTGGTACCCATGCTGATGGGTGAGAACCGTCAAATTTATGCATATCCAACTTGGGAGGTCGTTGACTGGGTTGTGGGTGGGTGTGCCAGACGTGAGGAGAGTGGCTAGACTCACCCTCATTGTGTTCAAGGCCATTATACTCCTCCTCGTGGGCGTGCTCCTTGCCCTTCGGGACTATTTTTCGACCATGCCAAGTAGTCTGGTAACCTGAATGTCGAGGTTATGCACTGATTCTTCAAGTTTGTCCATCCTTTCATTGGCCATCGCTTGAGCTCTAGTTGCTACCATACACCAACCAGATTTTTTTAAAAGTGGGACCGCCTAAAAAAATTCACTAAGAAGTGAATGGTACCACCGTGCTCAGCTCGTTGTCCTGATTTTGATGGGATAGATCACCAATAAGCGCCCCGAAAGATCTCAGACTTTTTTTTTTCTTTTTTTTTTGAAAACTCCTAACGGAGTTTTACTCCTCCCTTATCAATACTGCAGTGACCAAATTCTCAAAATGTCGATGCGGCCAAAAGTCTTGCGAAAATTATACCTCGGTATAGGAACCCTTCACAACGACTCTGATCTGGTGGATCTGAGAGATCTGAATGGCGGATCTGATAGCGCTAGGCGGTAGAACTGACTTCTTCTACGAATCTGATGGATCTAATAGATCGGAATGGCTGATTGGGACCGATGTATGCTGCTGTTGCACTCCTTTGCACAAGCGGATCTGGAAGAGATGATGATAGAAAAGGGAACTAGGGTCTTGAGGAGTGTCAGGTGCTACAGATCGCAATATACATAAGGGTCTGGTAGTAGTACTCGGCCCAATGTTTCAGGGCTCTAACTAAGGAGGATTGACCGTACCCTTAGCCGTACACCCCAACTACCCTATCGTACGGGACGAGTGCTGTTCTCGGTGTACTGTAGCCGCGAGAAGGCCGACGGTTTATCTATGGCAAGGTTCCAAAGGAGCCTAGGGGGCTTTCGATATACCCAGAGGGTACGTGGAAGACAATCCGTGCGCAGTTCTGTCTAATGCACTACTACTCGAAGGGGTACCCACAGGGGTTACAAGGGAGTCCAACATACGTGACCACCTCTTGTATTTCCTGCGTGCATGCCTCCCCAAATCCGCATATTTATGCGCTCAACGATAGATCCCGTGGTTTAAAGACGTCGGAACACGTCTCTAGCCAAAAAAAAAAAATTGTTATGAAATGGAGATCCCACCAGCCCTGGAAAGTGCTCTGATACCACTTGTTATGCTCTTAACCTGCAAATGATACCCAAATACAGAATATGCGAAGAAAAGATACCCAGAACACAGAATATGCGAAGAAAAGATACCCAGAACACAGAATAGTAATGATTTTATTATTCACAGAGTAATGTTCAGTTGTCTCTTCGAGGGGGCAACCTCCAATAGAGCAGAGCTCGATTACAAAACAAGACACGATGCTCCTCGCAGGGAGTCTCTGTCCTTTATATATGACTCATACATGCAATACCACGGGCCAATACCGTGGTATTACTAATACCATATATCTAATACTACGGCCCATATGCAACTAACTGTGGTTCCATTATTAATTGCGGATTAACCACTTACAATTATTAATATGGGCTTTATTGACTCTTGACTATGACGTGGTCCCATTACATAAATAAGGGGGTTAGGGTGGGACCCTAACACAATTAGTTATTACAATCAAGTCTCACTACTTGACTCATTGTTTATTTTCAATATCTAAAGGGGTTCTTGCAATGCCTTTTTTTTTAAACACTCTGTCTTCCTATTCAAGGATGTTCCCCATATTTACATTCATGCATTCGCTCATTAAAAGTAGTGCATTCTAACTTCAGCCATGTTCATTAAATGTATCATTAATATTTCCATATTTGCAAAAATTGGTAGTTAATTATCACTTTCCTTAGTGAGTGTTCAAGATTGTTCATAAGTGTGACAAACGTTGTCCTTTATCCTCATCGGGATTCAAATGTCATGATCATAGTTTTGCAGTAGACTTTATTACTTACTACTCATTGCAGTTATAAACATGAATCACACATATCAGATCAAAAGTAGTCCACTGCATATATCAATATGTAGGTTGTTAGACTCGTACCTGAGTTGATGCTCACTAGTAGCATACCTCGATTTCCTTTCTGCTTAAAAATTCCCAAAGGCGCCAATGCTGCAACCTTTAGCTTTGATACCACTTGTAACATACCCCAGTAACCTCAAATGAAAATACGGGGAGTTAGAATTTTTTTACACAAATTACCCACAATTAATTATTCAAATCACTATTCCACATTCTCCATTAACCATTAGATAGAATGTTCACTAGTACATAAAGTAATTTTCAATAGAGGACAGTAAGTTGCACAACCATTAACAACCATTGTTGTAGTACTGTTGTAGTATATTAACATAAATTATGTGATGAACCTTGCATCCATTTCATGATTCCCTTAACCAAATTTATTAATCACATACTTGACATTATGATTATCACATCAGATAAGGAATCAATATCATAAAACTGACACAATAGTCAATCACATCATTGAACATCGTTATACCCTGGAAACCCCGTAGGGTGAAAACCAACAAACGTTTAATTTTTTATTATTAAACGTCTGTGAGGGTTTTCACCCCACTCAATGGCTTATAAAGAATTCCATCCCTTATCCATTGTTATAAAATATTACAATGAAATATCATTAAAATACCACATAACTAGCTAAAAGCTATTACATTTTTCATGAAACCCTTTACCTACATATCACCACTCTCTACATCCTTGTGGCATGATTTCTTTATCAATGTACGATCTTGCAACTCGTACTCATGAGCATGGACTGTTAGTTCTTTATCTACAACAATGTTAAACATAATTTTTATTTGGCACAAACCGCCATCATTTCCTGTCATTGTTGTCGTCAACAAGCTTTGGCAACAAGATTAATCAATCAATAATTAGTCTCTAAAAGCAATCTTTTAACATCTACTCATGTGCATGAGTTGTAAATATAATATCACAACATGCTTCTTCTAACAACATTGTGCATGTATAGACAATAATTATCAAACATGTCACAATAAATACCACGTTGCTATGATCATTCTCCCAGCAGCACATGTTCATATCCAAACGATACCACTGTAACCATTCCTTCCATTAAAGGATACCAACAACTTATCTTTGTTTTCGTGCATGTAATTAGATAAAAACTTATTTAAAGAGAACTAACCCCTTAGCTTCTTCTTTGTGCATGTAACTAAATAATCTTTCCAATACAATAGATATTATTATAACACATAAAAAATGCATATCTCTTATAAGGAAGGACTAACATGATAGACATTATTATCGTGCAAGCAATTACAAGTCCCTTTTCAAAAAGCATCTTTCACAAGATAGAGCTATTTACAAAATCTATTATATGCACAAAGATATGCATTGCTCTAATGTTATGAAACCAGCTCAAGAAAAAGATAGAAAAGATAGATCAATGCCTTAGAATTCAGCCTCTTCAAGGGGGCAACCTCCTTTACATTACATAAATGAACAATTCTTGGATGATACAAATGAAAAGACCTCCTTTCTATATATAGGAGTCTAAGGGGTCATAACATAATCAGAGCCAACATAACAATAATAATGTAAGGGCACAATAATAACAATAGTGGGCTTCTATGGGGCACAATAGTAACAATATGGCCACTACATGGGTACATCAATATAATAAGTGGGTTGTACTAATAACCATAAGGGGTTACACTAGTAGTATAGGGGCCTAACATCTAAACTAGAACTAGTGTGTTAGTTATTATTTATTGCATGTGGATATATGTATTTTACAAAGGAAAACTAGTACATTTATTCAAGTAAATACTTGTTTTATTTTCCACAATACTTATTCACACAAATCCATATTTCTCTTTGAAACATCTAACCCAATAGTTCTACAAATCCATGTTTCTCTCTAAAATATATAACACAATAGTTATATCTTCATACATTTAATAAACTATTGTTTCTATTCCCAACATAGTTTTTCTATCATTTATATACAGGTATTATGCATTTGTTTCCATGAAAGTATCATAACAAATCTCTCATACATTTGCTTTCAATAAAGTATCATAATCAACCTTTCTTTTGGGCATAAGAACTAAGATAACAATAATGGTAACCCTTTATGCATTAAACCATGCAATTAAATCAAACTATCAAATATGCAACGCACAAACCATTTACCTTTTTACTCACCAAAACTTGTAACTTTTGCAACCTCTTGCAAAGGAATTAACACAATTAACTTATCTTTCACGCATAGAAAGATATATTCTTTCCAAAGAAGATTCCTATGACTTATATTATCTCTGTGAATTTCATCTATGCATAGGTTATTATATTTTCTCATAGCTAAGTATTGATTTTCAAAAGAACTCTTTTACCCATGAGAATATTTCACAAATTACCCTCTTTAATCTATATTCACTTCCACGAAAATGACTACGAAAGATAATTCATTCTATATTTTTTTACATAAAAGGCATATGCAATGTTACATAAAAAGCATATGCAATGTTATATAAGAACAAGATAGGTTACTTATCTTTTAATACTGCAAATGTATATAATAACAATATTTTTCTATATATAGTAATAACAATCTTTACCTACATGTAGTAATATATTTTCTCTACCAAGAAACATATATAATAACAATTTTATCTACATGCAATAAATTATAATATATTTTCTTTATCAAGAAATATATATATTAATCAATCTTTATCATACAGTAATATATTTTCTTTATCAAGAAATATATATAATAATCAATCTTTATCTATATAATAATCAATCTTTATCTACATGCAGTAATATATTTTCTTTACCAAGAAGAATGTATAATCTTTATCTACATGTAGTAATATATTAAATTACCCATACTAAGGTTATTTAAGTAAAAATCCTCTTTAGGTTATTAAAGTAAAAACCCTTCTCTTTTATGCATTCTATGCATTCTACTCATCCATTAGAAGAGAAAACTAGAATTGGAAATATAGTTTGCAATAGTTTAAACCATTAAAAACTAAAAACATAAAAACTTACCTCTGCATCATAAATTGTCTTAACTCTGCACCTCAAATTACAAGGCACCATTGAAGGCAAATCGCCATTGTGAGTAACCATTTCTCTGTGGTGTTTGTTGTCAGTCCCATGGTGTTTGATGACAATCCCCCATGCAAACAGATCCATGGACACACATGCTTGGTGTTTGTTTATCGTCCCCCACGCAACTAATCCACACAAACAATGCCATTCCTGGTGTCCATGCTCAGCCCCATGCAAACCTCTTCTCCCCCGATTGTCGAGTGAGTGATAGACATAAGTATAATTTTCCCACATTTTTTCCTCCCTTGTTCCCCCTCTCTCCCGTAAGAGATCTCCGGTGAATAAAGAATGTTAAGGGCAGTTATCAAGAAATGAAACCTAACTAAAACGGTTAAAGATAAACTTTATTAATAATATTCTATTCATATTGAAATTGCAAATAATAATTATTATTTTACTTAAGTTTTTACATGAGTATTTATGATAGGGATATTACACCTCGTGGTGCTTGCATTAGAGAGTCTGGAAAACCTTATGCACGTGCATTTATCAGTAGGATTTGTTTGCGGTGCTTGGACGAGAGAGTTTTGCATTAATTAATATTATAAAACAATTTTATTAGATAAAAAAGCTTTATCTTTACAAATTTAAAGGACATGACAATGATGTTATTGGTAATTTGGAAGTCGTATGAATTCAACGCCCTTTGTTGAAAATGCCACCATTTTTATTATGTTGAGTTTTGGAACAACTAGACATAAGAAGGTGTAAAGAAATAGATGAGCTAAGACTCACTGCCATCTTCAAAGACTATGTATTCGCCAATGCAATGAGATACTCGAGCTGCTAGGTGTGGAACATATAATGTTTCTGGAGAGAGTCGACGCATCTAGCTGTCCCAAAATCGAGTGGGGTGCGGGAATAATGGAGCATAATAAATCCATGATTAAGTCGGTCCACTATTAAATATACATTATTTGAAGAAAATCATTGGCATGGGTGAAAACGAAAGCCATCATCCTAACTAAATTTGTTGTCGCTACACATCTATGACACTTGGTTAATTCTTTAGTTTCCACTTTGCAATAAGGTTGGCATTATTTGCGAAAGATATCAGACATTCATTGAATCCACTTTATTTCAATGCAATACATGCAACACCAAGTTGCGTCGTCAAATGTACGTGCAACCATACATTTTATATATTTCATTTTTTTTCAAATAGTCTTTATTGAGCCAAGAGGCTCATTATACAACTCGGTATGAGGGTGTTGTGCAAGTATGTTTGTCCTCAACGTGGAGTTGACACATGTCCCTCTTAAAATAAAAATACAATATTCTCTAAATAGAAAAGCAACGTCCACTATAATTAGAAAAACAAACAAACAAACAAACAAAAATGAGTATGTTATGCATGTTTAGTTAGTTTTGCATATGATATAATATAATTTCATGTAAAGTAATTAGAAGTAAAAAAAAAATGTTAAAAGAAAATGTTTTAATGTTGCATGTAATAAAAATATTCAATATGGGTGATACATAAAATATTTTAATATGAATTAATATCGATGTATACTTGAAAATATATTAACAACCATGATATAATATAATTTCATGTAAAGTAATTGAAGTAAAAAAAAATTAAAATAAAATATTTTAATATTGCATATAATAAAAATATTCAATGTGAGTGATCCATAAAATATTTTAATATGAATGAAATCGATGTATACTTGAAAATATATTAACAACCATGATATAATATAATTTCATGTAAAGTAATTGAAGTATATATAATATAATATATATATTATATTATAATATATATATATATCTTTTTAAGGTCACAGCCAAGCCAGACACCAAATTGGTGTATGAGACCCCCTTGTTTGTGGGACAAGGGACCCACCTCCGCACACCAATTTCACTGCTAAGTCTAGCAAGGCATACATACTCTACCCCCCTCTGGTTTTGAACCTGTGACCTTTTAGGAGGAAACACATGCTCTTAACCATTAGGTAATAAAATATTTTTATTATAGGTAATAAAAATATTCAATGTGAATGATCCATAAAATATTTTAATATGAATTAAATAATATTGATGTATATTTGAAAATATATTAACAACCAAAAAACCATTTTAACGTGCACATGTTATGTAAAATATTTTATGTCAACTATGTTATGTATTCTATAACAATAAAAAATACAACTTAAACATCATCAAAAAAGTTTGCAGGTGAAGAAATTTGATTACTCTTGTTTCATGTTAAATCTTTGTTTAGTATAGATTTATACTGGTATAATATTTATTCTATTAAAAATAAAAGTTTTTGAATCTAGTGATCTAGCTTTTAAATATAATCTTCTCAAATCTTCATTTCTTTTATGTATCTTTTCATCTTTAAAAACGATTACTAATTAAATTTTAAAAAAAAATTCTTCACAACTACCCTCCCATCCCATCCCAGGATTGGATTGGTAGCCCATCCCAGGATTGGATTGGTAGCATTCATGAGATAGCCTTCCACGATAAAACTATAATAATTTTATGATTGCCAGCATTCCACGAGGTCAATTCACCGTCAGGAAATGTCCTATCCCATCCCATCCCAGGATTGGATTGGTAGCATTCCACGACAAAACTATAATGGTTTTAGGATCGCACATGAGATAGCATTCCATGATAAAACTATAATAATTTTATGATTGCCAGCATTCCACGATAAAACTATAATAATTTTATGATTGCCAGCATTCCACGAGGTCAATTCACCGTCAGGAAATGTACCTAAGATCTAATAGTACTTGATATGTGCAATAGTTTCACTTTTGTAATATGTGCAATAGGTTCTAGCTGGTCCATGTTCTCTGCAAACAGGTTGTTCCCATTTAGCTTTCAAGTATCATTTCAGAATTTTGTTTTTGTTTGCATAATACTTTGGATATGTGACACCGATATTCGGCTTTAGAATGACATAATAGGTTAACTGTGAATAAAACAAAGAGCACTAGCGAGAATCATGCGTTAGCTTCAATTCCGTAGGAGAAATATACAACAGCAACATAAAAAGAGGAAAGAACAGAAAGAAGAGAACTCTCCTTTGTACACTGAGAGGAACCGGGCGTAGACAGGTAGTTGGGCGATTTACCTACCAAGTACCAAACAGTAATAAATCAAAGATGCGCAAGGTCACTGTCCTAAATACACTTAACTACATGGTGTATGTACACCAACATAACAGATTGAGAATTTCTGGAATTTAATACACTTGAGAGATGACTGGTTCCAGACTAAGAGAAGAAGAGTTAAGCCTAGAAAAAGATGGGACAAGATGATTTACAATTTCTGGAATTTAATACACTTGAGACATGACTGGTTCCAGACTAAGAGAAGAGTTAAGCCTAGAAAAAGAAGGGACAAGATGATTTACATGCAAGACAATCGGGAGCCATAATATAGTAGAGCTTTAAGGATAGTTTGTGAAGTGGATGATTAGCTAATAAAATTGGAAGACATGGCTTCTGAAAACATAGCGCAGGAAAAGAAAAACATGGATTGTGAAAATGTAGCAGCAAGAGGAATACATTTTGTCTTGGTTCATGGAGGTGAGCATGGAGCATGGTGCTGGTATAAGATTGTGGAGCTTCTTGAGAAAGATGGTCACAAGGTGTCAGCAATCGATCTGATGAGTGCTGGTACAAGTCCTGTTACAGCTGATTCCATCACCTCATTTGAGGAATATAATCAGCCTCTTATGCACTTCCTTGCCAAGCTCCCACAGACAGAAAAGGTGCTTGCAGTAATTCTGATTATAAATCCATACTTAAGGTTGAAATCATTTTCTTGTTTTCAATGGTCATTAATGCAGTTCGAGGAGATTATGCTTGAACTTGACCTACATGTCTTCTTTGGAGCCCTTTAGCAATTAGACTGATAAATAAAAGTGTACCCTTCCAGATCAATAGCTCGATAAAATGGGATATCTGGCCTCAAGGGATCATTTCTTCTGAATTCCGTTCCTGTACAAATTTTGGTGAAATTTCTTTGTTAGATCTCAGCAAGCTCAAAGCCACTGAACCATCGTAGATATTGACTAACAAAATGTGCAGTAGTTGAATAAAGGATGGAGACTCGTCATTGCTGTCAGATCACTTGCTCAAGTGCAGCCACACCAACTTTTGAATTGATGCTTTGTCCAATGCTGATCATTCCTGGCCTTGAACTTCTTTTAAGCCTTGGCCACCTGTTCCTGCACCTTTGGATGGATCTACCTAACTCTCTCAACAAATTTGTTTCCTTATCTACCCCTGATTCTTCTAAATCCTTGATTGCTCGCCGCTACTCAAGTAGAAGATGAAATGGGACCTGCACAAGATATCTCATACATGTCTCAAAGGGTCACACGTTGGTAGATGAATGCACAGCCCAGTATTCACACTGGTGAATATATGCTAAACTTCCATCCCATGTCTTAGGGTTTTTCGATTGTATCCCGATTCCCCGCAACAAATGCACCAAAATCCTATTCACCACATCAATCTGTCCATTGGTTTGTGAATTGAAGGCCATTGACCTCTGCAACTTAGGGTCCATCTGATTCCCATCATGTGGTTCATAAATTAGTAAATTACTCAAAAACTGAGTATCTCCGTCTGACACAATTGATTTTAATAAACCAGAGCAAACCTACACAGATGAGTAAAGAATTTGCATGACTTCTTCACCTGATATAGTCTTGCATGGGAGTAAAACACACATTTTGCTATATCTGTCCACTACCAAAAATGAATAATCATGTTCTTGTTCTTGATGATTTTTGAATAAACCACCAGCAAAATCCATGGACATACTTTCCCAAGGCTGCCTAGGCACTAGCAAGGGAATGTACAGTACTAGCTTACAGTTGGTTTGCTGGTGCAACACAGTTTACAATCTGATGCACTTTGCAACATCATTCTGCAATTTGGGACGACATACATACCCTTGCAAATTAGAGACCGTTTGGCTTACACCAAAATGACCAGCTACCTTTAAGTCGTGGGCTTCACATATCAGACAAATTCTAGTATCTCCTTGTGGGATGCACAAACTACCATTTGATGTAACAGTCTATTCTGTCCCTCCCTTTTCACACTCATGGTAAACTACCTTGAGTTCAGCATCCTCAACATATAATTCTTTGTAATCTTCATGGGTAAATGGTTCCAATTGCAAGACTGTACTTGCCGCCGCTACGTTGGTGGCTGGTGGTCTGGAGTCTGGATAACATGCTAGCATTTTTATTTATTATCCCCTTCTTGTATTTATTAGAAAGTCAAATCGTTGCAGAAATCCCATCCTCTTGAAATAGTAAGACTTCTTTATTTTGCTTTGAGTTTGAAAGTGCTGCCATGGTTGATGATCCATATAGCTCACTGTCTCTTTTGCCAATACATAGTCGTTCCATTTTTTTGTTGTTTGAAACAATGTGCTTCCATTTCTACCTCATCACAAGTCAGATAGTTCAGTAGCACCCCAGAAAATAACTGAGAATGCTAGCATGCCAGTCTTTCTCCTTGCATAAGTACTGCTCCCCTAGGCATACCCTGAGTCATCGGTTTAGATTTGAAAAAATAATTGGATGTTGGGAAATGCTAGCACTGGAACTCTGCTAATTTTCCTCTTCAACTCCTCAAAGGCATTTTCTTGTTCCTTGCCCTGTAACAAAGGTTTATTGCCAGATATCACAGAAACAAGAGGTGTAGCCAGTAGCACTTTTGAAGAAGCATGCTATAAAATTTTCATAAATATTGAGTAGCTCCAATAATACTCTGAACCTCTGTGGCATTATTTTTTCCTTAAGAGTAACAGATTAGATTACATTAGCAAAAAAAGTGCCAAAGCAGAGAAGAGACACATCCACAGTATCCTGAGACAAAATATTGTAGAAGGTTTTAAAACTATACTAGTTTAGCCAGTTTGACTGCACCTCAATCCTACTACTAGACTCCAAAAGAAGCCATATGGATACAATCTATAGAAACTGCCATGAATACAATAACATCTGGCTGACATCAAAATTAGACTAGAAATATCTCCTAATCATCTAAAATTATCAAGTTTCTAGTAGCTGCTACTCGGTTGAGGTCAGGCAGTCCAGCTGAGGCAGATTGGGCTGAATTTGCATAAGATTTTTTGTGCTCACTTCCTTGGGCATCTCCCTGCTGTAATGCCTGAAGCTACTACACTTCGTATTAGAGACATTGCGTGTCTGCATTCAGATTCTAAATTTGTTGACATTGTGAAGAGAGGATATTGCTTAGTGTTTTCACCTGAATTGAGAAGTGATCCATTTTCCAGCCTAGCACTGCTATTTCCATCCTAACATCATCATCAACATCCCTCTCATCTCTGTCTGTTCCTCTCCTTTTTCCCCTTTTGTCCTCCATCACAGTGAAATGCAGAGTTTGATAATTGTTCACTCGGAAGTTGAGCACTCTATTCTGCCTGCCCATGTCAATTTCCCAATTGTCCCTATCCACAAGTGAAATCCTTCGCAGAACCCCCAAATCAAAGACATATATCACTCTTGCACTTGTTCTTGATCTGCGCGCAGATCACCGACTGTTAAATTTGCTGGAGCATCAAAAGAATGCCAGTATTAATAAACTACCACCCTACAATCTGTGATCCATTCTTCGTCTAAGGAAAGGTCTCCAGTAATCAAATCGCATGCAGGGTCTGCCTTGAAAAGCAGTCCGATCCTATCTTTCACCCGTTGCTTGCATGGAACAAATCCAGTGAAAAGCCATGTCTTTCCTCCAAATTATTGAATTACACTCTCCTCTGATTCCCATGATGCTGCTTTGGCTACCACAGTACCCTCCCTGACTTCAACGGCTCACCTTAACCACATTCACATGCACTGGATTCAACATTTGAATGCCATTTACTTGGCATGCATGGTGGGTTGTAATAAGATTTTTATTTTTTATTATTATATTCATCATCAATGGTCGACGGTAACATTGTTTCCTGCAGGGATCCATTGACCCTCACAGTTCCAGGAGGTAGTGTTAGAGCTTGATTTGCCAACTTATCTACTGCCTTGTTGAGGCCTCTTAAGACATTTTTAGCTTTGATATGAGGATCGAGATGAGTGATCTCATGATTCTTAGATATAGATGACGAAGACTAGAGTGCAAAGGGAAGGTTCCCAATCAAGATGACGAATGGAGTTGTTAGAGTCGCATATTATAATTAGAGATCTGATTAGTAAGGATTGTCCCAAAGTAATGCCATGAAAGAGAGCATACATTTCAGCCTGATTATTAGAGGCTGTGCCTAGGCTCAATGAGTATTCCATCTCAATTTGTCCTTTGGGGACAAGGAGAAGTTAGAACCCCCCGCCCCCACATCTTCTGCCTTTGAACCTATGTGACATATTGGGTCTAGGCCACTCCAGTATTGCCTTGATCTTAGCAAGATCAAGTCTCAAATGCTGCTGAGAAAATTCACACTTCTTCAAGTTTAGAAGCAACCACTGTTTCGCAGCATTTCAAATACTAGCTTTAGGTGCTGAGTATGCTCTTCCGGTGTCTAGCTGAAAATAAGGATATCATTGAAATATACAATCACAAAAGAATCTACAAATGGATGGAAGATTTCATTCATGAGTATCATAAATGTTGTCAGAGCATTGCAGAGTACAAAGAGTAAAACCAGCCTTGGTTTTAAATGTGGCTTTCTATATATCTTCCTCTTTCTTCCACACTTGATGGTATTCAGACCTAGATCCAGTTTAGTGAAATATTTTCCATTTTGTGGCTGATCAAGCAGGTCATCAATCCTCAATAGTATATAATGATTCATGATTGTTATATGGTAAAGTGCCCAGTAGTCAATGCTACGCCAAGTCCCATCTTTCTTGGGAACCTACAAAACTGGTGCTCCACATCGGGAAGCACTTGGGCTTGGCTCCTTGGTCAAGTAATTCTTGGATTTGTCTCCTGACTTCCTCTAATTCCAACAAAGACTGTATCTAGTATGTACAAACCAATATTTGGCAATGGGGAATTTAACAATCATTCAATCTCATGCCCCACCCCACATTTTGGAGGTAACCTTTTGGGCTATTAGAGCATTTCCTTGAACTGATTTATTAAATTGTCCCACTGCTTCCTCTGACTCTTAGTACAGCTTGCACCTAAGGTCTCTGCTTCTAGACCCATCCCATCAGCTTTTGGTTTCAACACCAACATCACAGACTTTCTACCAACATTAGTCAACCTCTTCACTTGGTCAGTTGTTACAAGAGAGATCTTTTGCTTTCCCTTGCAGGGATTGATGAGAATGGTCTTCAATTCTCGACCAATCTATATTTATGAACTCTTATGAGGAAAATGGCATCATTGTCCTACAAGTAGTGGCCGCCAAAACATGACATTTTTATGGAACAACGTCACATTCCACCTAATCCATCTAGCTCTCATTCATGGGAAATTGATCGTACGTTTGGCAATTTAGTGTCTTTATGTAGCCAACCCAATGGATAAGGCTTTGGATGGTTATAGGTCTTCAATCCCAAACTTTGAACTCAAGTTTCTAAAATTAAATTCTTTTGAGTCCCTGAATCGAACGAAGCACTGATTTTTGTCTTTTAGATTTGAATTTAATGTGGAAGAGCTTTTCAGGTTCTTCTCCAGCTTGTTTTTTTGCACCACTATTGCTATGTTCTGCTTTATGGTCCAAGCCAGCCTATCATCTGGGTCTGAATTGCATTCAATTTCATGTCCTTCCACAGTTGAAGTCATGTTTTTTCTTCTAATGATGTTTTCTGTTATGGGGTTGAAACTTAGGGTGCAGTTTCCAGCACTTTGTCCGTGCCTCTCAATATTGCAATGAATAATTTTGGTAGAATCATTCTATTTCTGCAAAAGATTTACTTGTTTCCCTTGCTTGTTTTAATTCTGAGTTTTGACAGAGCTTTCTTTCTGAGATGCATTCCCAGAGCTCTTTGTTGGCCCTTCCCCTTCAGCTGAGTGTACAATACTTTGCTGCAGGCATCATCAACATCCTTGACTTCGAACTGTCCCCTGTACCTTATTTTGCCTTATTGGGTTGCACTGTATTTTACTTCATGTGCTATTTTAGAGAGTTTAGCCATGCTTCTTGCTAGTACAAGAGATACTTTGGCACTCCTTGTTACCCACCAAAACTGGGAAACCCTGTAGGAAATTTTTTTTGTCATATCTTGGACAACAATCTAGCCAGTAGCCCCATACATTGCTCAGTATATGATATAAGTCATTTCTCCACCATTTGCACCAGTCATACGCCTCTCACCATCCAACATTCCTATTGAAGGAAGGTGGGTTTCCCCTCGGCATGTAATTGAACCATTTTGCAAATCAAGTGCTTTTACTTAATGTTTTAACTTTTGGGCATTCTAATATGGATAAAGAGGTGATTAGGATCATTGACCAATATTGACTATAAACTTGTTCTCTGACCTTACCAGGGGGATTAGTCTTTGGCCCTAGTCCAATGGGACGTCCTCCGAAGCCTTAGGGTTATAGGAGGGGCAATACTTGGGAAACTTCGATTGATGTAGCATGTCCATGACCATTCCATACTTATCACTCTTCACCATTCCCTTGATTTCACATCCATCCTTTAGGTCGGCTATCATTGGTTCATTGGGATTTGGCATCCTCATATATACATCCTTGAGTTGGGGTTGGAAAACATTGCTCTAGAGGTTGATGCAACTAAAAGAAAGGTAAAAGCATATGATGGCCCCAGTAAAAGAAAAAGAAAAATTAAAATGCAAATGATGGCCGAAACATTTATTAGTGTGTGGTAAAAATCCTAGCATGAGCTCTACCCCCCTCATTAGCCATCACCCGGTTCTTGAGAACTAGATGCTCCATCACATAATAAAGGAACCCTTGCATGTCCCAACCCTAATGAGTGAGAATCAGACTCATCGTCAAGGGGTAAATCAATGCTACATCATTAAAAGCAAGATTGGACACCTGAGTTATGCTCCTTATCAAAGAATTATCACAAATAACTGAAAGGGACACCAGAGGGGTTGAAAACACAGGCCAAGGAAAGGGGTAACTCATGCCTCCATGATTTCTCCCTCCATATATCTATACACTCAGGATGATAGACCTCCATCAGTTAGTCCCATGACCATGACACCTAGCCATGAAGCATTCCCCCTCCGTTGCCACCACTATTGCAAATACATATGAATTGAATGGTTGACCTTCAACATGTCACCTCCCCTTAGGGACTGGAAAAACCTAATAGGGTTGACCATTTGGCCATCTCTAACAAGGTAGGGAACACTTTTATAGGACTTGGTCTAGTTAGATATTTGAAGGTGATCCCCACTTGAAGTCTTATTATGCCCTTAACAATTAAGTATGGTCAACTATGATGTATCTATTGTCATTGTCTCTAATGAATGGTAGCTTTCTCTTTAGTTTGAGATCGCTTTTCTAGGTGGTGCTTCATAGATCAACAAAGGCATTGAAGGCACACATTCCATGCCTTCACTCCACATGATGCTTGTTGATTTTTGGGTAGCATCCGATGTGATCTAGCTCCAAAATTTTGTGGAGGGGCTAGAACACATGAGATCTCCAAGACCCAGAAATCTTTTGGTGAAATTCCACACGGATTGTATTTTATTAAAATAATTAATATTTTTAATGGGGTTCTTAAGTCTAAACTTAGGAAAATTAAAATATTAATGGGTATTAATGTAAATATCGGTGAGAAACTTCTAAGAGACGAGGATCAAGTCTAATTTTATCTTAGTCGTTGATTAGAGATTAGATCACGACCATTATTTCTCAACAGGAAAAGTATAAATAGAAGCTTCGGGTCAGTTGGAGAATACACACAACGAGATTGAGGAAATCGATTTTCGGAGGTGAGAAGTTCTCAGGAGGGAAATTGATTGGGGAGATCTTACATATGAGGGGCAGTGATAGTTCAGGAATACAGACAGAGAGGCAGAGAGAGACTTGTGGAGGCAGCGCAGTAGCTGGGAGAGTTGACACTGGGCTAGTCTAGGCCCACGCAGCCTTGACGTAGAGCCAGGAGGGCCATCGCAGAGGAAGAACTGACTTCCATGCAGAAAGTCATGGAGCTGCCAGAAACTGCTCGAGCCCAAAACAGTCGGGAAAGATGACACAGTGGGCAGAAGGGCTAACGTAGAGTTGACGTAGAGCCTTAGAGAGCTCCACGCAGTTACTGCGAAGGGGTAGTGAAGTTGTAACCAGGGCCAGCCGGATTCTGTTGGGTAAAGTGAGCTAAAACTCACTCAGGTTCTCCGCTATTGTATTTCTCTGTCACTGGTTTGTCGGGAGGGAAACCAACATTGGTATTCAAGACTTCTGCTTAATAATAGAAAACCCTCAGAGCTGTTGCATCTGTTTTTCTGCATTGTGTTTTTTTGGGGATGTTTAGTCCAAAAATAAGTGTGCCCTTTGCATGATGTCTCATTTATTTTTCAATTCTTGATTTGTATAGTGGTGTAGGCTGCAGTGTATTTACATTTATATTTTCTGAATATTTTCCGAAAATAACTTGTTAAATGAAGAAAACAAGTAGGTAATGTGAATCAGTTTACTGTAAGAGGATTTCCGGTTTATTAGATTAAGAAATTTTCACATGTATCAGAGCAATTGCAAATCAAGGAGGACTGAAGCCATTGGCAAAAGAACAGAAGAAAATCTGTGTGAAGGCAGCTGTCCCGAGTGACAACACAGTTTCTAGCCAAGAGAGTAGAGGGCTGACGCAATCACCAACAGAGGCTCACGTAGAGCCTGTGTCAACCTGTTTGTGTGACATTGTAGCTGCAGAGGGCAATGCAATGATTGTTGGGCCAACATAGAGACTATTGAGTCTCATTTTTCTAGTTGTTGGGGCTAGAGGTGCAACACAGACTTCATCTAGAGTTGCTGGTGGGGTGTTGATTTTGTTGGTGCAGAACAATACCTAGTGGCGCTGAAGCAAAGTAGAGGGAATCAGTTCCTCAGAAGATTTCTTATCAAGAAATCTAGATCCAGTGCTGAGCAGCAACAAAGAGAGATCAGAGAGGGGTGGTTCGACAGTTGTTGGCAGAAGGATTTCCGTGAAGGAAATCAAATTTCAGAGGGAGCTTGTTTTTAGAGGATTTCTAACACCAAAGAAATCCATATCCGAGTTTTGTTGGGGCAACAGCGAAAGAGGGAGAAGAGAACTTGCTCAACACTCATTTGAGTAGAGATGGCAGTTAATGGACTGAGGGATCAGGACAGGTTGGATGGAGCATCCAACTTTGTCATTTGGAAGGCCAGGATCCTGGCAGTTTTGGAAAAAAACCGCATCAAGGATTATGCCTTGAAGACGGTTGTTGTTCTGATTGATGCTAATCCTCTCAAAAAGTATGAGGCTCAGGAAAAAGCGAAGTGCATGATCTTGGATGGGGTCAAGGATCATGTGATCCCACATATTGCTGAGAAAGACACAAGGGAAATGTGGGAGGCCTTGACAACTTTGTACGAGGGAACTTCCGTTCAACAGAAGATGTCGCTTGAGAGCCAGCTGAGACAGTATCAAATGCATAAGGGAGAAGAAATTGATCCCTTCCTTCTCAGGTTGCAAGGGATCCGAGATCAACTAACTTCCATAGGGTCTACACCAGATCCTGAATTCATGGTCAGGATTGCCCTGAATGCAGTCACTGAAGACTGGGAAACCTTTGTCCAGAGCATCTTGGGCAGGGCTTCTCTCCCCAATTGGGAGGAGATGTGGGCAGCGCTTTGATAGGAAGAGATCAGGCGGTTGACCAAGGCAAGAAGTAGTGGCAAAGGGATTAGAGCGAAGAAGGAGGAAGAGGAGGATGCAATTCTCGCATTAGCAGGACAACAAGGGCAGCAGAAGAGGAAAAAGAAAGATATATCCAAATTCAAATGCTTCAGATGTGGAGAATTGGGTCATTTCACCACTCAGTGCCCTCGAAAGAAGGGCAAGGAAGAGAAGTATGACTCAAAGGTTGCTCTAGCGCAAGCTGACAAAGAGGGCGATGATGATGATTGTGCCATGAATGCTCATGCACCTCTAGAGAAGAGGTGGGCCAATATTGAGTTGTAGTCAGGAGGACTACATTGGGGCAGGATCCTTGAGGTTCCCAAACTCTTGGATCACATATGGCTACGAGAGCCCCTTAATGATAGTAGCAGAATGACGGGAGTCAGTTGGTGCGAAGGATGATGGAGCGATAGTGGCAGAGCTAGAGTGTCAAAGTCTGAAGCAGCGTAGTAGAGTGTTGCAGCAGTGCGGGAGGCACGGAGCAGATACAACAGCAGTGCAGTAGCATTAGAGGGTTAGCACAGATTAGCAGCAAAGGTAGCTTCAGCATCACAGGGCATCCAGACTAACCAACATGTTAGCTTTTGGGTGAGTTTTCAGTTGCTTACTTCTCAGCAATTGAGTTGTAGTGCGGCAGTTAGCAGTGGCAGTTCTATGGGCAACATAATGTAGCGTATTGAGAGGGAGATGCAGTACAGATGTAGAAGTGACAATGGCAGTTTCATGGGCAACAGTACAGGTTGCAGCAGCGCAGTGGATGAGGGGCAATAGGGTGAGCATCAACCGCGCAAAGGACCGATTCCATGGATCAGTGTGATACTTTTGCTGGGAAGTATTGCTAGAGCACATTCCTCGTTAAGAGGGAGTGTTGATTTTTGGGTAGCATTGGATGTGCTCTAGCTTCGAAATTTTGTGGAGGGGCTAGAACACGTGAAGTCTCCAAGACCTAGAAATCGTTTGGTGAAATTCCACCTGGATTGTATTTTATTAAAATAATTAATATTTTAATGGGGTTCCTAAGTCTAAACTTAGGAAAATTAAAATATTAATGGGTATTAATATAAATATGGGTGAGAAGCTTCTAAGAGACAAGGATCAAGTCTAATTTAATGTTAGCCATTGATTAGAGATTAGATCACGATTGTTGATTTCTCAACGGGAAAAGTATAAATGGAGGCTTAGGGTCAGTTGGAAAATGCGCACAAAGAGATTGAGGAAATTGATTTTCTGAGGTGAGAAGTTCTCAGGAGGGAAATCGATTGGGGAGATCTTGCAGCTGAGGGGTAGTGATAGTTCAGGAATATAGACAAAGAGGAGGAGACAGACTTGTGGAGGCATCACAGTAGACGGGAGAGCTGACGCTGGGCTAGTGTGGGCCCACGCAGCCTCGATGCAGAGCTAGGAGGGCCAGCACAGAGGAAGAACTGCCTTCCATGCAAAAAGTCGGGGAGTTTCCGGAACAGCTGGGAAAGCTAACGCAGTGGGCAGAAGGGTTAACGCAGAGCTAACGTAGAGCATCAGAGAGCTCCACACAGGCCCATGTAGTTACTGCGAAGGGGCAACAAAGTTGTAGTTGGGGCCAGCCAGATTCTGTTAGGTAAAGCGAGGTAAAACTCACTCAGGTTCTCCGCTATTGTATTTCTCTGTCACTGGTTTGCCGGGAGGGAAACCAATATTAGTATTCAAAACTTCTGCTTAATAATAGAAAACCCTTCGAGCTGCTGCACCGGTTTTCTCGCATTGGGTTTTTCCGAGGATGTTTAGTCCAAAAATAAGTGTGTCCTTTGCATGATGTCTCATTTATTTTTCAGTTCTTGATCTGTATAGTGGTGTAGGCTGCAGTATATTTACATTTATATTTTCTGAATATTTTTCGAAAATAACTTGTTAAATGAAGAAAACAAGTAGGTAATGTAAATCAGTTTACCGCAGTAGGATTTTTGGTTTATTAGATTCAGAAATTTTCACAATGCTCAATCCATGCTACACTTTTGGAGAGCAGTGATGACCTTGCAGATGTAGTGTTGCCCCTACATAGTAGAGCGTTGGCCGTTTTAATGATAACAACAATTGATTGACACCTTAGCATATCAAATTTGGAGAAAAATTTAGCTCTTGCTATTCGACTTATTAGGCTTCCTTTGTGGGGAATAGGATATGTATCATCTACTAGCATAGAATTTAGAGGTTTGTAATTTATGACTAATCTGGGAACAACTCTAATCTGTTCTGAGTGTTTATTTACAGAACCCGTAGCAGTTCCAAGGACTACTAGATTCTTTGATCAATCCTCTTTTTAAGAGATCTGATATTTCTTTTTAGCACAGAGTTCTATACTCGTTGTTCATAGGTATGGCTCGGCTCTTGCATGATTTTCCAACATATTTTTGTTTGAACGATAATGAAACTCTGTGGCATAGAAAGCATTTGGGTTTTCAGAATAAAAATCCTTTTCTAATTTCTCTATGAGCTTTGAGATTTTTGTTGTACCTTTGGGGACTGTAGATGTTCTTTTATTCTAAGAGAGGACTTGAAGTCTTTTAATTCTCCCAGTTTTCTTTTTGTCAGATTAACTTCCTGCATAGTCTGAACCATGGTGGAGATTCTTGGTGTTGAAATAAAAGGCAATGTGATGGTTTGTAAGAAACCTTTGTTATCAAGGACAGATATAAAATAACTAGCTTTGCCATCCTGTAATCTGGCCGATCCATGTGGTTCAACAACAACAAGAAAAATATTGCCTAAAATACAGTGAAATGGAATATTTTCGACTGCAAATTTCATTTTCATACAATATCTTAAAAAACAAAGAGTTGCACCGGAGACGTCATATTGAAAATCCAGTGTACCTACCCCAGTGACTTGCCTATATGCAGGTGTCCAGTATTTGGCTGGGATCACTTTTTTGTTTAAAACATTTATGTCTGCACCCGAATCTATTAAGTCATCAAATAGAAATTGTGCATAATGTCCACTATAAAGCAACCAAGGACAAATTTGAGAAGGGCTCTTAGCATTACTCTGTATGATAAATCTCTTCAACCACAAGTTACCAAATAAAGACATTTACTGAAGGTTGGCAAGATTCAATAGGTCTATGGCTTCCAAATTTGATTTCAAGTTTCAACTCCACTAGTTTAGAACTGGGCATCAACCCATGAAGGCATTTTTCAAAACACTTTCTATGAAAGAGGTGTCAAAGAAGATTGATGCCCTAAAGATAGAGTCGAGAAAGGTAACCAACTAAGAGGGCATTGAGGATGAATTAATTGAATACTATCATACTTTATTCCTATCTCAAGGCATGAAAGATGCATGGAGGGTGGGCATGCAAATGTGCGTTGACCTTGTGCCTTGAATAGTTTCCCCTATGCTAGCACAAATTTACAAATAGGAATTGACTTTGTCAAAGTTGAAACAACTAATGGCAATGGCTGATAATAAATTTCATGAATGCACAGTTTTCAATGTGAGTCTTTTAAAGCCACATGGGATTGTGTTGGCGCAGCCTACTCAAGGTATACAAAGAGGCAATCTAGAATAAATGGCTCATGTCTCTTATCAACAAAGGCTTCATTAAGTTCATAGCCAAAATGGGTGACCTAAAGTTGATTACTAGTGGGAATCCTATTACTCTCCTCAATGTATCCTACAAGATTTCGACCAAGGCCTTGCGGTTTCACTAACTCTTGCCATAAATCATCAAGTTGGAGCAAACTATTTTCATCCAAGGTCAGTGTATCCTTGATAATATAGTAGTTGTTTAGGAGGGTATAGAGTGGGCCAAATTCTTTGGGTTGAAGGCCCTTTTCATCAAGCTAGCATTGAGAAAGCCTCTGACTATGGAAAGTGACCTTTCATTCTAGCCATGCCCCAGATATTAGGCTTTAGGAAATTTTTTGTCTAGGTGGTGGAAACCTTATTTGTAGGTGCTTCAACTTGTATATCTAATCCAAATGGATAATCA
This sequence comes from Pinus taeda, assembly GCA_000404065.3. Taxonomy (NCBI): domain Eukaryota; kingdom Viridiplantae; phylum Streptophyta; class Pinopsida; order Pinales; family Pinaceae; genus Pinus; species Pinus taeda. The sequence continues at coordinate 250,809 of APFE031106850.1, read as the reverse complement.
TATAATTTTCATCTATCTTGGTACTTTTTGGGCGGAAATTTTGGAGGAATTAGCTTGCAGGGTCCACTTTACGGGCAAGTCCCACTTTGGTGATTTTGGATCTGTAAACCTCTAGAGTTGAATTGAGGCATCAAATGGCACTTTTTGGGGTCATAATTTGCAAGCATAGTTTGCCCCCCATCAATGTTGTTCTACACACAAAAATACTTTCAACGATGCAAAATCACCTCAATTGGAGTTTGTATGCAAAATTTATGCCTCCCAGAAGTTGAGCTATCCTATTGACCACCATGTTACCGAGTGGATGTCATGTCAACCCCCATTACTCACACATGTGGAGATAGTTATGTGTACTTTCAAGAAGATTCTGAAACCTACAAACCCCTAACATTAATTGAGGGTTAAGGCATGCAAAAACCTAACCCTAACCCTAACCCTAGATGACTATCAAGTTATGTCAAGTACTGGAAGTGGTTCCATTCTTTTGGTATTGTTATTGTTCCATAGTTGAACAACACATCTAGGAGTTGGATATTGAAGCATAACAAAAGAGGTAGAAGACTCTATAACAACCATTCAAGCCACAGTGTCCATGGCAACTCCATAGACTGTCCCTTTCTTTGTACCTAAATTCCATAATTTCAAAACAAAAAAGTAGAGCATAGACCTCACCTTTTCACCATATTGGGTTTACTAGGTCATGCCTTGTGCTCATTTGGATTCATGGTGTGTTTGTTTTCTTGTTTCTTTCATTTCAATTTTAGTTGTTTCCATAATTTAGAGTGCTATGCTAGTAATATTAATTTGAAACCTAAGGTAATAAATTATGTAATAAAATATTTTAGAATATCTTAAGGTTTGTTATCACAATTCCAATGGAATATCAATGGTAGTATACAGATCATATCAATATCAAAGTAGTTTTCTTTGGGGTTTTGTGGGAAGTTGCAAGATATGAGAATTGGCTTAAGAAGGAAGTCTTAGAACTCTATCCATGGTGGATGAGTCTAGTACTATCAAGTTGTGTCAAATACTAGAAGGGGTTGCATTCTTGTGGTATTGTTACTATTTGTCCATAGTTGAATAGAGCATCTAGGAGCGGGATATTGAAAGCATAACAAAAGGGATAGACGATTTTTTCGCATCCATTAAAGCCATAGTCTCCATGAAAACTCTAGAGTGTCCCTTTCTTTGTACTTGAATTTCATAATTGCAAAAAAAAGAGTAGAGTGTAGGCCTCACCTCTTAGCTGGATTTTCTCCCATACTGGGTTTACCAAATCACATCTTGTGCTTGTTTGCATTCATTGCTTGCTTCTTTCATTTCGGTTTTAGTCATTTCCGTAAATAAAGCATCATGCTAGTGATATTAATCTAAAATCTGAGGTAATAAACTGCATAATAAAACATTTTAGAGTATCGTAAGGTTTGTTGTCATAAACTACAATGGAATATCCATGGTAGTTTACATATAATATTGATACGAAATTAGTTTTCTTTGGCGTTTTGTGGGAAGTTACGAGATCTAGGAATTGGCTTAAGAAGAAAGTCTTAGAACCTTAGCCATGGTAGATGATTCTAGTCATAAAAACCCTTAAGATGAGGCAAAGGAGAGATTCTTGAATTTGGAAGAACAAGTTGTTGATATATCTCACGACATGGTCCTCCTCATGGTGGCTCTAGACAACAAGTTTGTACCTTTTGGGGAGTTTGGTTGGTGGGTTCTCCATAAGCTCCTTCACACCCTACTCCTCAAGTACCACAGTAGTCCTCTCCTTCCATGAGAAAAAAATTGCTACTCCATTGAAACTGTGCTCTAGTCTCAAAGCTTGGAAAGACATTTTGTTGGTCAAACTCTTCAGAAACCTTAGCTAGTCTGATTGGTAAAAATTGTGCTTTGTGGGTTAAAACCATAGGTCACACTGCTAGAACCCTAACATAACCCTTCACTGCATTGCGTCGTAACCTATACATGAGGTCGAAAACACAGGTGATGGTCTTCACTTAGAGATGTGGCTCTGATACCATGTTAGTTTTCTTAAAACTCTACAAACAAATATGTCAATTTTACTAAGAAAAGCGCTGAAAGATTTGAATCAACAGAAAGATTTGAATGAACTGAAATTGAATATCAATCAAGTGGCAATTCTTGCATTGCTTAATTTGCAAAAGCCTTTCAAAGTGGATATGGATGCAAGTGGACAAGCTATGGGATCAGTCTTGATGTAGGGAGGTAAGCTAGTATGCTATTATTCTAAAATGTTTCATGGTGGAGACCTAAACTACCCTACATGCGATAAGGAATTCTTAACCTTGGTTCAAGCAATTAAGAAGTGGAAGCACTATCCAATGGGAAAGGAAACCATTATCCACACTACTCACCAACCACTACAACATTTGCAAGCCTAGAGTAAGCTTTAACAAACCAAAAACTACAAGTGGATGGAGTTTTTGCAATAGTTTCATCTAGTCATCAAATATAAGAATGGAAATGCCAATAATTTGGCAGACATGCTTTCAAGGCCACCCACCTCCAAGATCACAAATTTTAGAATTCTTATGCATAGGAACCTTTCATCCAAGATGCATACAAAGAGGTATACATGAAAGAAAGGACTTTATAGAGGTGTTTCAATAGATACAAGGCCAAATTCGTGTTGAAGAAGGTGATGGTAAGGTTGACTATCATTTCTAGAATGGGTTGCTCTAGAAGCTAGAGAAGCTCTATCTTACTAAAGGTGAAATACCTTAGCTTATTAGAGAGCCTCACATCTCCAAGATTGCAAGAAATTTTAGTGTTGGGATGACAATTTCCAACTAATAGAGGTATGTGTATAGGCCCTGTTACCCACCATTTTGTGGGTGATATCCATAGATTTTTTTTTTCTAAAAGATGGTCCTCAGCCAACAGCTAGTAAGCCCCATGTAGCCACAAACTAGCTCATTGTGCCACTTCTCCGCCACCTGAGCTAGCCATGTGGTCCCTCACCCATCTGTCATGATCGTATTTTTGAAGGTGGGCCTCCCAAGCCTAAAGGTATGCCTTGTCATATGGTAATTGAGTATTGTAGTTTACTTGTCATGGAAACTTTTGGGCATGGATTAATGGGGGGATTCGGCGAAAAGAGTGGGCTAGGTCTACGCTCTTGTCCACAACTAGGCCAAATTCCACCTTAGGACAGCTCATATGATGAAGATGATTATTGCATTGGAATCCTATTTTCGAGAGGTACAATTTTGATATAAAGATCATCTCATTCTGACAAGCAGAAATGTAATTTTGAATTTATTCTTTCTCATGGAAAGATTTTCAAGGTTGGCCTTAGTCAAATGTAGGCTCAAGAAGCCCAATGGATGTGTCTCCTCACCCTCAACGAAGTGTATAAATAGAAGTGATCCTTCTCTCATTTGGACATCACTCATTTCATCACATCTTCTTCTCTCTCCTCTCTTTATTGGTTTGTACAACTTGGAGGCTCTCTACTTCATACATGTGGAGGAAGGCAGATTTCTGGATTGGTTTTGGAGGCTGAAAATTTCAGGGATTAGGGCATGCATTGACCAGTGTTGACTTGGAGTATTTTACCATTGTTGACTTCTGTTTTGTGGGCAAATTTTCGATTTCTACAGACCGCATTCTTTGGCATGGATTTCGAGGTGATTGGGGACTATTTGACCAAGTTGACTACTCATTTACTTTCTGGTTTGACTGCAAAATTATAGTAGACTTTGACTGGGTTGACTAAGCAGGGTTTGGGTTGACTTTGACTCCCTTGGCAGGCCGCATTCTTCTGTTGTTGACCGCGCTGCTTGGAGGATGTTTTGGGGCTTTGACCACTGTTGACTTTCTGGTTAGGACTGCATTGACTGCCGAATTGGCTGTTGATTTGGCATAATTGTTTTGGGCTTGTATTTCTGATATTTGTACTCTCTCTCTCTATTGAATAATTAAATAATAATAAGAAGATTTGATCGAAGGGTTTCCCCACATTGGGGTTTGTCCCTCGCATCCGCCACATCTTGTGTCTTCTTGTCTTGGCTTGTCTTCTGCATATATTTTTATGTTCTATCTGTATTTATTGTCAATGTGTATAAGTTAATGTGATTGCTACTGAAAATAATTAGAATTTGTCATTGGGCTGATAAGGAACATTGAAGTACATTGTGCTAGAGCATAGAAAATACAATTGTTATCTAAAATTTATATGGTATCAGAGCTCAGGTGAGGACAAAGCCCAAGCAAGAGTGAAGCAAAGCAATCACTAAGGGAAGTTGTTGGACAAGGACTTGGAACTAGTCCCAATGACGACTACATCTTTCTTCAAATTTGAGGACAAACTTAAGGACAAATCTGACTATCATGCACGGAAGATGACTTTGGATTTGACATTAGAAGAAAATGATGCCATGGATTATGTCAAAGGAAGAATAGCAGAGCCTCCTTCAAATTCACCCGCTGCTGCACAAACCAAGTACCAGAAAGGTGAGGTTAAAGCTAAGAAGATTATTGTTGATTCTACTCATAAGCCTTTGGTTGCCTATATTTCTGATTTGGAAACATCTAAGGAGATGTATGAAAAGCTGGTTGGGATGTTCAAAGTAAACAATGCAAATCAAATTCTCTTTCTCAAGAACAAGCTAAAATATATCAAGATGGATAGAGGAGAATCCATCCAAGCCTACTTCATGAGGATTACCGAGATCAAGAATGATCTCCTATCTATTGGTGAAGTCATTGGTGACAGAGAGCTCTCTCTTATTGTACTTGGAGGCCTTACAAGAGCTTGGGATGGGTTTAACACTACCATCCTCAAAAATGACAGGATTCCGGGATTTGATGAACTATTGGCTAGATGCACTCAAGAAGAAATAAGGATGATAGAAAGAGATAAGCCCTCAAATGGAAACAATCCTACCTCCTTCTCTGCTCATTCTAAGAGAAGGAACAATGTTGGTCCAAGGAATCAAGGACACGGGTTCAAGCTGAGATTCAAAGAGGAAGGACAGGAAGGTGCTTCAATTGCAACAAGTTTGGCCACTTCGCTAGAGAGTATCCTCACGAGAAGGATACTCCAAGAGATAATGACAACAATAACAACAACTTCAAGGGCAATGACAATCAAAGGAACAATAGGTTCAACAACAAAGGAAAGAAGAATGCTCCCGCTGTTCGAAATGGAAATGGTTGTCCTCCCAGGGAGTCCATAAACTCCAGGTATGAAGAATTTAATGTTGTAAAGAAAAAATAATTTTATCTTATTTCTGCCCTTTCCACCACCTCTCCTCCAGATACATTGTACCATTGGTTGATTGATAATGGTGCCTCAAGGTACTTCACTAGGTACAAAGAAGCTCTTTCAAACTTGGTTGAAAAGAAGACAAATATGGAGATTATGCTTGGGGATAATGCCACTTATCCCATGAAAGGAATTGGGACCGTTACTCTTCACCTAAATCAAGGTCAAACCCTCCACTTACAAGAAGTGTAATATGTACCTGATCTGAAAAAGAACTTGGTCTCTATTTATACGATGGAAGACAAAGGTTTCAAGGTGACATTCATTGATGGGAAGGTTCGAATTTGGCAAAGGAACCCAAGAGATGCATTCACTCTTGGATTCAAGGTTGAAGGTCTTTATCAGGTTGGAGGAAGTCCGTTGGGAGCAATGGCTTGTGATACTTCTCTTCAATCCGAATTATGGCACCAGAGATTTGCTCACCTTCATTTCAAAGCCTTACCCGATGTAAGGAAGATGGTCATGGGGATGCCCAAATTCAACTTAAATCATGAAAGTGTTTGTCAGGGATGTGAAGCTGGAAAACATACAAGGGGGTCATTACCCTCAAGTGAGACTCAAACCACAGGTATCCTTCAATTGGTCCATTCTGACCTATCAAGTATGATGCCCGTGACATCTTTGGGTGGATATTTGTATTATGCTATTTTTGTGGATAACTTCTCTCGTAAAACATGGATCTATTTCTTAAAGAAGAAGGATGAAGTATTCAAAAGGTCCACTCCTTCAAAGCCTTGGTCGAGAATTAAACAGGGAAGAAGATTAAAATATTGAGGACCGATAGTGGTACCGAATATGAGTCAAATGAACTCAAAGACTATTGTAGAGAAGTTGGCATTAAGAGGGAGACCATTACCGCATATACTCCTGAACAAAATGGTGTTGTTGAAAGGAATAATCGTACTATCATAAAAGCCACCCGAGCTCTGCTTCATGATTAAGGTCTTCCAGAGTTCTTATGGGGAGAAGCTGCCAACACCGCTGTGTATGTCCAAAACCGATGCCCACATCAAGCTTTGGACTGCAAGACACTCAAAGAAGTTTTCACCGATAAGAAACTTGATATCTCTCATTTTAGAATTTTTGGTTGTCCTGTATATCTTCATGTATCGAAAGAGAAAAGAAACAAACTAGATGCATCTGGGAAGAAAGGAACATTTGTGGGCTACAGTGAAACTTCGAAGGCATATAGAATCTATGTGCCTGGTCAAAGGGAAGTGGAATTAAGTCATGATGTCACACTTTCGATGAAGATTTTGCTCTTAGAAAGATCCGAGATCTTCCTATTCCAAGGAAGGAATTAAGTCATGATGTCACACTTTTGATGAAGATTCTGCTCTTAGAAAGATCTAAGATCTTCCTATTCCAAGGAAGGACAATGATGATGTTGATGCAGATAAGTAGGATGAACCTTCGTCTGATGAACCAATGCCTGATGTTGAAGGTACGATGGATCCCATTGATCCACCTCCTAGTGAGCCCTCTACTTCAAGGAAAAGGCCTTTGTGGCTGAAAGACACTCTTGAAAATGCTAAGAAACATATCATATCGAGGGGACATTTTATGAAAGGAAGAAGCCGAATATGTACCAAGGGTACTTAGCTTCCATGAGTACCATTTTTCAATCTGAGCCTTGTACATTCCAAGATGTCGTGAAATGACAAGTTTGAAAGCATGCGATGAATGAGGAGTATGAGTTGATCATGAAGAATGATGTCTGGGATGTGGTTCCTAGACCTAAAGACAAGTCAATGGTCACTTTGAAATGGATCTACAAGATCAAACATGGAGCTAATGGGAGTGCTGAGAAATTCAAGGCCAAACTTGTAGCTTGAGGCTTCTCTCAAAAGGAAGGAGAAGACTACGATGAGATATTCTCCCCAGTTACCTGATATACCACCATCCGTTTGATTATAGCCCTAGTTGCCTCGCAAGGATGGAACCTATACCAGATGGATGTCAAAACTACCTACTTGCATGGTTCGCTTAAGGAGGAAGTGTATGTGGAACAACCTGAGGGGTTCGAGGTTCAAGATCGTGAGAAACGTGTATGCAGATTGAAGAAAGCCCTCTATGGGTTGAAGCAAGCCCGTAGGGCTTGGTCTAAGAGGATCAAATGCTATCTTATGAAGTTGGGATTTACAAGGAGCGATGCTAACCCGAACCTATACTTCAAGGTTGAAAAGGACAAACCTCTCATTCTCGTCCTTTATGTGGATGACCTCTTTCTGATAGGTGATGACCCTCTCATTCATCAATGCAAGAGGGAGTTGGCTTTCAAGTTTAAGATGAAGGACCTAGGACTGATGCATTATTTCCTAGGGTTGGAGGTCTAGCAAAATCCAGGTGAGATTTTCCTTTCTCAAGGAAAATACATTGTGAAGCTACTTGAGAGATGTGGGATGGTGGACTGCAACTTTGTGACTACTCCGATGGAACTCAACTTTAAGAAGATAATGTGGAAGTGTTGTTGGGCCCCAATTGGCGAACCCTACCGTGTATCATCAACTTGTGGGGGGCCTGATGTTTTTTGTCAACTCCCATCCTGACATATGCTTCGTTGTGAACACGTTGAGTCAATATATGGTCGAGCCTCATCACATTCATTGGATTGCTGCCAAGAATATCTTGCGATATCTCCGAGGCACAATCCACTATGGACTAAGATACATTGTTGGGAATTTGAGGCTACATGGATATACAGATGTTGATTGGGCTGGCCATGTGGTGGATCGTAGGAGCACATCTGGGTGCTGCTTCTCTTTGGGGTCTACTTCAATATCTTGGATGAGAAAGAAGTAGAAATCGGTTTCACTAAGCACCATCGAGGCCGAATACTTTGATGCAAGTATTGCTTGTTGTGAAGCAGTTTGGTTGAGGAAGCTCTTCAGTGAGCTATTTGATCACGTGCTATGTTCTGAGAGTGAAGTTTTCTCCTTGTATATTAACATTTAATAGTACATGGTGTTGCTGATACTAAATGGTCATGATCTTCATATTGCCAAACCCTATGCCACTATTTTGCATATCTTAAAAAATCTCGACATTAGGATTTTCTGCTAGTTCTTGCCATTTTCCCTTTTCTATTTGAGAGATTTTTGCTTTTAGCTCAACTATTTCCTTTCTTAAATGATGAATCTCATGACTACCTTCTCCTAAAGTCAAATACCTTGGTTTTGTATGTTGTTGGTTTCTTCGAAAAGATTTTGTGTTTTTCTCATAAGAAGTGTCAACAAACAGTGCTTTAGAAATATTACCTTTTGAGGTATTACCAAGATCTCTGTGTCTGATTTGTAAAAAAATTTCTATAAGTTTTTCTTTCATTTCTCCTTCTGCAAGCAGCTTGATGCTTGCTAGAACTTTAATTCATCATCATCAATAGTGTGTGCCATACACACTTTCTCTTTGGCTGGTGCCTTTTCTGTTTCTGTTTCTTAGCTAAAGTCTAAGTCTATCTCAGAAGGGTTGCAGTGGCACTTATCAATATCTGTGCAATTGCACTATTGGACATTCACCTGTTCTTCACTATGTTTAGACTCAGATAAACTCAAATCAGATGATTCTGATGAACTGCAACAATTTTGCTTCATCAGGTGTACTTCTTCCTTGAAGTCGATTCTAGGTCTTCTAGAGGCATATTCTTATGTCCTTTTGCCTCTATTTGCTCTTGACTCTCTTCCTTGAGGACATTTGTTTGCAGTATGTCCAGTCTATCCACATAACCAATAGGTAATCATATTTTTTCTTTGAGGCTTAAGATGGATATCTTTGGGCTCATAGTAGTGTGTTCTGGGCACTATTTTATATGATCCTTTCTTGTGCCTATTTGACTTATGAGAATGACTTTTAGCCGACTATTTATGACCTTTCTTCTGGGCTTTTCTGTGTTTTCTTCTTTACACAATTGGATCATCAATAATCAATCCATATTTACTGCAGATGGATTTGTTGTCACACAGTCTGGACATCTTTTGTAAGGACTTATTGACTTTCATGTTGGTGCATAGTCCTACCAAGGATTTTGTTATGTTGCAATATATCTCTCCCCATGTATTGTTTACAAAAGAAGTTTGGCACACTTCTTGTTGCTGGATGTATTCAACAAATTTGGAGGGTAATGCTACTAAATATACTTGTTTCCACAGGTCATTCTGACTTTCTTTTACTTCGTAAATTCTTTGTGTCCAATCTCTGTGGAAATCTTCATTTTGGGACATTTTCTTACATTTGAGATTCATCAGGATCATCTCATGTTTATTTGCAATTTCTATTGTTGCTCCACACCAATGTTCTAGGATGAAGGAGGTTAATGCTACAATCATATTATTTTGGGGGTCACCATTTTCATTGTGGATAACATTTCCAGCTTCATCCTTAACAAATTTTGCTTCCATTTTAGCAAGTAATTTAGGGGAAGATTCTACTTCCCACCATCTCTATAGGGTACCTGTAAAGCACTGGAAGAGAGTTTTGCAGGATTCAATTTCAGATTTTCCTCTCATACACAAGCTTATATTCATTGTACATCTGGTCAATCATTTGCCTGATTTGACCAGCACTCATGCCATCAATATTCCATTCTTTATAAGATCCAGACTGAAAGATATGGGTTTATGGCATCTTTCCCTTGCCATTGAGTTCAGGAGCTAGATATCTAGTGAACGGGCTAGACAGAGGCTCATATATAGGCAAAAGATGTTGTCTTGAGGATCCTGGCTCTTCTTCTTTGGTCATGGTCCCTGTGAAAAGAGAATAGGATTCACTAAAAGATGCCAGTGTGTTGCTTTGGATTTTCTTGAGGAAATATAAATGGAAACCCTTCTACAGGTTTTGTGGCATGCAAAATGGGTACATGGTGGCTAAACAACATGGAGGTAGGGATATCCTTATATTTGGGAGATATTGCAAGTTGCTCAAATTTTTCAGATAGTTTACCCATAAGAGTCTGAGTAGATTCGAACTCGTAATCTACCTTTCTCTCTATGCTTTCAATTTGTGTTGTTGATTCTCTAACAAAACCTTTTAGTACAGAAACTGAAAAGTTGACATCATTCAAAGTTTTATTCACACTATGTACAACGACTGATAGTGAGTCAAAGCATTCCTTTTGTTCATAATTTTTTACCATATTCATCTCTAGCCCTTTAATTGTTATATTGTCCAATTTATTTGTTCACTGGCCTTCTGGATCCTTCCATCTATTCCTAGGGCCGAAACATCTTTTAATACTAAAGGAATGGCATTGGCTGAGTTGCTAGCTTCTCCTAGCATGATTTCCTTGTATGGAGGGAATGTGGTATTTGTTTCTAACTTGCTTCCATCACAAGTCCAAAAATGTTTTTGTTCAGATGAAGTTTTTGCATCTGCCATATGTACTTTTGGTTGTTCCTTTAATTTCTTCCAGACATAAAAAAGAAATCCATGAGTTTGTTTCTTCCATTCCAGAGAAAGAGCATATTTTTCATCAACAGATGTGCTGAGACTAAATTCTTTGGATTTAGGACGTGTATAGAGATTCCAATTTAGCATGTTCTTCATTCAGTCTCTATTAATCTTATGTTTGGGACACCCATCCACGAGGGAGAAGAATTTGTACATTTCTGGGATTGATGGCTTTTTGCAGTTTGGTGGAATAGGATTTTGAAATCTTGAAGATGGAATGAGACTGTCTAGTCTTTCAAGATATCCCAAGCCATATTTTGGTATCCCAGGTGGTCTCATCTTGCTAAAAATTTCAGTGAGACGGGGATGTTCATTCTCTAGAGTGGGTAATTCATGAATCATTAGGACAGTGTCACGAGGAAATGGAATGTTAGAGCATTTTGGATTTGAACGTGAATTTGTAGTAACAGTAGAAGGGACCTCTCCAGTCCTGGGATTATGATTTTTGTGGATAACAAGACCTGCGAGAGATTGTAAGCAAACTACTATTTGGCAAACAAGACATTTTACTTCAAGAGTGGAAAAATGTAATAACTGAGCGAGTTCAAATAAATCAACATGTGAGTAGCTTACAGATGGAGTATTTACAGATGTGAAAGTAGATGGCTGACATGAAATATGATCTGAGTTTAATTGGTAGTACTGTGGTTCCTTTATCAAATGGTCCTGTATGGTTTGATTGCCACCCAAATTTCTCAGTATGTGTGTATGATGAACACATTAAGGACATCTTCCAATTGCAAATCAAAACTATTGGTTTTCATATGAAAAGTAAAAGGAAAAACATTGCAGTTCATACTAGAGTGTGTTTCAGGCACACCAACACATTATATCCAACCATTCTACATACACCCAGTCAAGAGTCAAAATCCAATACCCTAGTAATCACTGATGCTCAAAATAAAAAAATTGAGCATCAGACCATCAAATGGGAAGATCTCAGCTTTCCTGAAAACTGGGTAGTAGATCTACCCCAGTCACCCAAAGTTCAAATTATCACGACTACTCAGATACAAGAAGGACTAGCTAAAGCTACTTTGGACTTTCAAAGTGATTATCAGGAGTGCATGGAGTGTAATGGCATGGAGTGTTTTCACCTTCCCTATAAGACTATTGCAGATCTAATTTTTTTTTACTGATGATCGCATATTAGGCTACTTCATGAGAGGACATCATCATTGGTTAGTCTTAACCAAAGTGAACCATCAAATTATCCTCGGGAAACCAATGATTGTTCGAAGAATTTATACAAAAGCATGGGAGACTAGTGAAGCATACCATCATAATAATGGTCGATTCCCTGGTACAAATCCATTGGGAACATAACTTAAAAGACTCCAAGGGTTCTCGTGAGCTTCTCCTGAAAAGCATCCACAATGTACAGTAATGTCTTGTCACTTGACTTTGATAGTGATCGATTTTCGTGGATTTTACGAAAAAAATCTCCACATTGTAAATATCTTTTCCGTAGGATTTGGAATAATCTCTTCTTTGTAAAAATTTTGATTTTTCGAGACTCAGAGCATATCTCCGAATTTTGGTGTGATTTGATCCACATCTCGGAATCTCAGTAAGATTTTCTTTTGGTGTGATTTGATCCATATCTCGAAATCTCAGTACAATTGTCTGATGTTTGTCCCCTTCTCATCCTATAGAAAGAGAGAAGTAAGGCTCAATGGGACATTCGGGGTTGGAGAGTCTAAGAGTGAGAGTCTTGTTGTTTGAAGTTTGGGATAATCTTCCTGCTCTGCATCTACAAACGTCTGTGTTCGATCTGCTTGCATCACGAAGAAAGTCTCTTTTAGAGTCGAGTTTGAAATGTCTGCGTATCAGGGCCTAACAACCCTAGAAAGAACCTAAAGTGGCTGATTTCATTAAGTTTGAGTTTGTGTATGTTTCAGAAAGTTCAAAGATAGAGTCTGCAAAGGGCCAGGTAGCCTTTGGAGTGCATCTTAATTTAAGGTGTAGCGTCAGGTAAATGCCTAAGCAGTCTATCTCTGATTAAAGTTTCTCTAAATTTTCCAGCATTGTAATTCATCTTTTGAAATCAATAAAAGAGAGAAGTTTTTTCAAAATGTTCCGCATGAGTTTATGTTTTGTTATGTTCTTTTAAATATTCTGTGAGAGGAGAGGTTCATCTTAGGTTCGCCAGAGGTTCACCGAGGATTGACAGATGTTTTGCTTGTGTTGGCAAGAGGTCGTTGAAGAGCATTATTGCGTGAACATCTAGAGGTTCGTGCAAGAGTTTGTATATTCATCACAGAAGACATAGAAATTACACAACAAGCTTCATTTTTTCCTTCGGAGGAAGCCCCTGCTACAAATTGGTATCAGAGCCAGTAACATCTGGTTCATACGGGTATTTATCTTTTAAGCTCTCTCAAAAGATAACTTGGAACCAAGAAGAAGATCTGTTTCATTCAAAGAACTTCAGAAAGAAGAAACACAAGAAAATAATTTTGATATGGAAAATTTGTTTCATAGTGCATCATCTTCATTGATTAACTCTGCAGAAATAGAGTTAATAGAAAGTCAGCAATCAACCCGATGGACTCTCCCTTCCATAAGCCCATCAGAAGTTTATGGTGATTTATTTGTGTTTCATTTGAAAGTTATAACTAGAGTCACTGTTAGAGAATGTGTCTCTCAGATCCAAGAAAATGCCGAATCCATTCAAACCATTTCCCTTTTAGATCTTAAAAAGCTTCAGGAAGAAGCTCGAAGACATGGTACTTCTTATCCACATATTGGCTGTATCTGGGTGGGCATACATTCTTTAACCCATAGAGGGCTTAATACATATGTGTTGGCTACCATCAGAGATCTCATGCATAACATATATATTGATTCATTAATTGGTGGTATCATGGCTCCTTTATCAAATGGTCTTGTATGGTTTGATTGTCACCCATATTTCTCAATATATGTGTATGATGAGCACATTAAGGACATCCTCCAATTGAAAATCAAAACTAGTGGTTTTGATATGAAAAGAAAAAGGACAAACATTGCAGTTCATACTAGAGGGTGTTTCAAGCACACCAACACATTATATCCAAGCATTCTGCATACACTCAGTCAAGCGTCAAAATCCAGCACCTTGGTAATTACTGATGCTCACAATCAAAAAAATGAGCATCAGACCATCAAATGGGAAAATCTCAGCTTTCCTGAAAACTGGGTAGTAGGTCTACCTCAGTCCCCCAAAGTTCAAAGTATCACGACTACTCAGACACAAGAAGGACCAGCCAAAGGTACTTTGTCCTTCCCTAGAAGATCTACTTTGGATTGCAAAAGAATACAAGAAGCCCTTCAAGCCACAAAATACCATATAAACTCAGATCATATTTCATGTTAGCTATCTACTTCCACATCTGTAAATACTCCATCTGTAAGTTGTTCATATGTTGATTTAGTTGAACTCGCTTAGTTATTACATTTTTCCACTCTCGAAGTAAAATGTCTTGTCTACCAAACAGTAGTTTGCTTACAATCTCTCGTAGATCTTGTTCTCCACAAAAATCATAATCCCAGGACTTGAGAGGCCCCTTCTACTGTTACTACCAATTCATGTCCAAATCCAAAATGCTTTGACATTCCATTTCCTCGTGACACTGTCCTAATGATTCATGAATTACCCACTCTAGAGAATTAAGACCCCCGTCTCACTGAAATGTTTAGCAAGATGAGACCACCTAGGATGCCAAAATATGGCTTGGGATATCTTGAAAGACTAGACAGTCTCATTCCATCTTCAAGATTTCAAAATCCTATTCCAACAGACTGCAAAAAGCCATCAATCTAGGAAATGTACAAATTCTTCTCCCTCGTGGATGGGTGTCCCAAACATAAGTTTAATAGAGACTGGATGAAGAACGTGCTAAATTGGGATCTCTATACATATCCTGAATCCAAAGATTTTAGTCTCAGCACATTTGTTGATGAAAAATATGTTGTTTCTCTGGAATGGACAAATTATATGGAAGAAACAAACTCATGGATTTCTTTTTATGTCTAGAAGAAATTAAAGAAACAACCAGAAGTACATATGGCAGATGCAGAAACTTCATCTGCACAAAAACATTTCTGGTCAGCTTGTGATGGAAGCAAGTTAGAAACAAATACCACATTCCCTCCATACAAGGGAATCATGTTAGGAGAAGCTAGCAACTCAACCAAGGCCATTCCTTTAGTATTAAAAGATGATTCAGCCCTAGGAATAGATGGAAGGATCCAAAAGGCCAGTGAACAAATAAACTGGTTAAATATGACAATTAAAGGGCTAGAGATGAATATGGTAAAAACTTCTGAACAAAAGGAATGTTTTGACCCACTAGCAGTCATTGTACATAGTGTGAATAAAATTTTGAATGATGTCAACTTTTCAGTTTCTGTATTAAAAGGTTTTGTTAGAGAATCAACAACACAAATTGAAAGCATGGAGAGAAAGGTAGATTATGATTTCGAATCTATTCAGACTCTTATGGGTAAACTATCTGAAAAATTTGAGCAACTTGTAATATCTCCCAAAGATAAGGATATCCATACCTCCATGTTGTTTAGCCACCATGTATCCATTCAGCATGCCACAAAACATGTAGAAAGGTTTCCATTTCTATTTCCTCAAGAAAAACCAAAGCAACACACTAGCACCAAAGAATCTTTTAGTGAATCCTATTCTCTTTTCACAGGGACCATGACCAAAGAAGAAGAGCCAGTATCCTCAGGATAATGTATCTTTTGCCTATATATGAACCTCTGTCTAGCCAATTCACTAGATATCCATCTCCTGACCTCAATGGCAAGGGAAAGATGCCAGAAACTCATACCTTTCAGTCTGGATCTTATAAAGAATGGAATATTGATGGCTTGAGTGTTGATCAAATCAGACAAATGATTGACCAGATGTACAGTGAATATAAGCTTATGCGTATGAGAGGAAAATCTGAAATTGAATCCCAGAAAACTCTCATCCAGTGCTTTGCAGGTACCCTACAAAGATGGTGGGAAGTAGAATATTCCCCTAAATTACTTGCAAAAATGGAAGCAAAATTTGTTAAGGTTGAAGCTGGAGATGTTATCTACAATGAAAATGGTGAACCCCAAAATAATATGATTGGAGCATTAACCTCCTTCACATTGGTGTGGAGCAAAAATAGAAATTGCAAATAAACATGAGATGATCCTGCTGAATCTCAAATGTAAGAAAATGTCCCAATATGAAGATTTCCACAGAGATTGGACACAAAGAAATTACGAAGTAAAAGAAAGTCAAAATGACCTGTGGAAACAAGTATATTTAGCAGCATTACCCTCCAAATTTCTTGAATACATCCAACAACAAGAAGTGTTCCAAACTTCTTTTGAAAACTATACATGGGGAGAGATATATTGCAACATAAAAAAATCCTTGGTAGGACTATGCACCAGCATGAAAGTCAGCCCGATGGGCTCTCCCTTCCATAAGCCCATCAGAAGTTTATGGTGATTTATCTTTGCTTCATTTGAAAGCTATAACTAGAGTCATTGTTAACGAATGTGTCTCTCAGATCCAAGAAAATGTCGAATCCATTCAAACGATTTCCCTTTTAGATCCTAAAAAGCTTCAGGAAGAAGCTTGAAGACATGGTACTTCTTATCTACATCTTGGTTGTATCCGGGTGGGCATAAATTCTTTAACCCACAGAGAGCCTAATACATATGTGTTGGCTCCTATCAGAGATCTCATGCATAACAGATATATTGATTCATTAATTAGTGGTATCATGGCTACTTTATCAAATGGTCCTCTATGGTTTGATTGCCACCCAAATTTCTCAGTATATGTGTATCATAAACACATTAAGGAGATCCTCCAATTGCAATTCAAAACTAGTGGTTTTGATATGAAAAGAAAAAGGACAAACATTGCAGTTCATACTAGAGGGTGTTTCAGGCACACCAACACATTATATCCAACCATTCTGCATACACCCAGTCAAGAGTCAAAATCCAACATCCTAGTAATCACTAATGCTCACAATCGAAAAATTGAGCATCATACCATCAAATGGGAAGATCTCAACTTTCCTAAAAACTGGGTAGTAGATCTACCTCAGTCGCCCAAAGTTCAAAGTATCACCACTGCTTAGATACAAGAAAGACCAGTTAAAACTACTTTGTCCTTCCCTAGAAGATCTACTTTGGATTGCAGAAGAATACAAGAAGCTTGTCAAGCCACAAAATACCATATAAACTCATATCATATTTCATGTCAGCCATCTACTTCCACATCTGTAAATACTCCATTTGTAAGCTGCTCACATGTTAATTTATTTGAACTCGCTCAGTTATTATATTTTTTCACTCTCAAAGTAAAATGTCTTGTCCACCAAATAGTAGTTTTCTTACAATCTCTCGCAGATCTTGTTCCCACAAAAATCATAATCCCAGGACTGGAGAGGCCCCTTCTATGTTATTTAGTAGCATTACCCTCCAAATTTCTTGAATACATCCAACAACAAGAAGTGTTCCAAACTTCTTTTGAAAACTATACATGGGGAGAGATATATTGCAACATAACAAAAGCCTTGGTAGGACTATGCACCAGCATGAAAGTCATCCCGATGGGCTCTCCCTTCCATAAGCCCATCAGAAGTTTATGGTGATTTATCTTTGTTTCATTTGAAAGCTATAACTAGAGTCATTGTTAACGAATGTGTCTCTCAGATCCAAGAAAATGTCGAATCCATTCAAACGATTTCCCTTTTAGATCCTAAAAAGCTTCAGGAAGAAGCTTGAAGACATGGTACTTCTTATCTACATCTTGGTTGTATCCGGGTGGGCATAAATTCTTTAACCCACAGAGAGCCTAATACATATGTATTGGCTACTATCAGAGATCTCATGCATAACAGATATATTGATTCATTAATTAGTGGTATCATGGCTACTTTATCAAATGGTCCTCTATGGTTTGATTGCCACCCAAATTTCTCAGTATATGTGTATCATAAACACATTAAGGATATCCTCTAATTGCAATTCAAAACTAGTGGTTTTGATATGAAAAGAAAAAGGACAAACATTGCAGTTCATACTAGAGGGTGTTTCAGGCACACCAACACATTATATCCAACCATTCTGCATACACCCAGTCAAGAGTCAAAATCCAACATCCTAGTAATCACTGATGCTCACAATCAAAAAATTGAGCATCATACCATCAAATGGGAAGATCTCAACTTTCCTAAAAACTGGGTAGTAGATCTACCTCAGTCGCCCAAAGTTCAAAGTATCACCACTGCTTAGATACAAGAAAGACCAGTTAAAACTACTTTGTCCTTCCCTAGAAGATCTACTTTGGATTGCGGAAGAATACAAGAAGCTTGTCAAGCCACAAAATACCATATAAACTCATATCATATTTCATGTCAGCCATCTACTTCCACATCTGTAAATACTCCATTTGTAAGCTGCTCACATGTTAATTTATTTGAACTCGCTCAGTTATTACATTTTTGCACTCTCAAAGTAAAATGTCTTGTCCGCCAAATAGTAGTTTGCTTACAATCTCTCACAGATCTTGTTCCCCACAAAAATCATAATCCCAGGACTGGAGAGGCCCCTTCTATGTTACCCATGGCACTGTCCTAATGATTTCATGTTCTTTAGCCATCATGTACCCATTCAACATGCAACAAAACCTGTAGAAAGGTTTCCATTTCTATTTCCTCAAGAAAAACCAAAGCAACACACTAGTACCAAACAATCTTTTAGTGCATCCTAATCCCTTTTCACAAGAACCATGACCAAAGAAGAAGAGCCGAGATCCTCAGGACAACATATTTTGCCTATATATGAACCTCTGTCTAGCCAATTCACTAGATATCCAACTCTTGACCTCAATGGCAAGGGAAAGATGTCAGAAACTCATACCTTGCAGTCTAGATCTTATAAAGAATGGAATATTGATTGCTTGAGTGTTGGTCAAATCAGACAAATGATTGACCAGATATACATTGAATATAAGCTTATGTGTATGAGAGGAAAATCTGAAATTGAATTTGCAAAACTCTCATCCGTGCTTTACAGGTACCCTACAGAGATGGTGGGAAGTAGAATCTTCTCCTAAATTACTTGCAAAAATGGAAGCATAATTTGTTAAGGATGAAGCTAGAGATGTTATCCACAATGAAAAGGGCGACCCCCAAAATAATATGATTGGAGAATTAACCTCCTTCATCCTAGAACATTGGTGTGGAGCAACAATAGAAATTTCAAATAAACATGAGATGATCCTGATGAATCTCAAATGTAAGAAAATGTCCCAATATGAAGATTTCCATAGAGATTGGACACAAAGAATTTACGAAGTAAAATAAAGTCAGAATGACCTGTGGAAATAAGTATATTTAGTAGCATTACCCTTCAAATTTGTTGAATACATGCAACAACAAGAAGTGTTCCAAACTTCTTTTGAAAATTGAACATGGGGAGAGATATATTGCAACATAACAAAAGCCTTGGTAGGACTATGCACCAGCATGAAAGTCAATAAGTCCTTACAAAAGATGTCCACACTACCTGACAACAAATCCATCTACAGTAAATATGGATTGATCATTGATGATCCAATTGTGCAAAGAAGAAAACACAGAAAATCCCAGAAGAAAGGTTATAAACAGTCAACTAAAAGTCATCCTCATAAGTCAAATAGGCACAAGAAATGATCATATAAAATAGTGCCCAGAACACACTATTATGAGCCCAAAGATATCCATCTTAAGTCTCAAAGAAAAAATATGATTACCTGTTGGTTATGTGGACAAACTGGACATACTGCAAACAAATGTCCTCAAAGAAGAGAGTTAAGAGCGAATAGAGGCAAAAAGACACAAGAATATGCCTCTAGAAGACCCAGAATCCACTTCAAAGAAGAAGTACACCAGATGAAGCAAAATTGTTGTAGTTCATCAGAATCATCTGATTTGAGTTTATCTGAGCCTGAACATAGTGAAGAAAAGTGAATGTCCCATAGTGCAATTGCAAAGGCACTGATGAGTGCAACTGCAGCCCTTTTGAGACAAACTCAAACTTTAGCTCAGAAACAGAAACAAAAAAGGCACCAGCCAAAGAGAAAGTGTGTATGGCACACACTATTGATGATGATGAATCAAAAGTTCTGGAAAGCATCAAGATGCTTGTAGAAGGAGAAATGAAATGAAAAATTTTATAAACTTTTTAACAAATCAGACACAAAGATCTTGGTAATACCTCAAAAGGTAATATTTATAAAGCACTGTTTTTTGATGTGTCTTATGAGAAAAACACAATCTTTTCAAAGAAACTAGCAGCATACAAAACCAAGGTCTTTGACTCTAGGAGAAGTCAATCATGAGATTCATCATTCAAAAAAGGAAATAGTTGAGCTGAAAGAAAAAATCTCTTAGATAGAAAGGGGAAAATGGCAAGAACTAGCAGCAAATCCTAATGTCGAGATTTATGAAGATATGCAAAATATTGGCATAGGGTTTGGCAATACGAAGATGATGGCCATTTAGTATCAACAACACCATGTACTATTAAATGTTAATATACAAGGAGAAAACTTCACTCTCAGAACATTAATAGATTAGGGTGCAAACATAAATGTTTTCAACAAAAGAGTGATCCGAGTCAAATACTGGACACCTCCATATAGGCAAGTCACTGGGGTAGGTACACAGGATTTTCAATATGAACTCTCTAGCGCAACTCTTTGTTTTTGAAGATATTGTATGAAAATGAAATTTGCAGCCATAAATATTCCAATTGACTGTATTTTAGGCAATATTTTTCTTGCTGCTAATGAATCACATGGATTGGCCAGATTATAGGATGGCAAAGTTGGTTATTTTATATCTATCCTTGATAACAAAGGTTTCTTACAAACCATCACATTTCCTTTTATTTCAACACCAAGAATATCCACCATGGTTCAAACTACACAAGAAGTTAATCTGATAGAAAGAAAACTAGGAGAATTAAAAGACTTCATTTCCTCTCTCAGAATAAAAGAACAGCTACAGTCCCCAAAGGTACAACAAAAAATCTCAAAGCTCAGAGAGAAATTAGAAAAATATTGTTGTTCTGAAAACCCAAATGCTTTCTGGCATAGAAAGCAACACAAAGTTTCATTGCTGTTCAAACAAGAATATAATGGAAAATCATGCAAGAGTCAAGCCATACCTATGAACAATGAGTACAGAACTATGTGCCAAAAAGAAATCTCAGATCTCTTAAAAAGAGGATTGATCAGAGAATCTAGCAGCCCTTGGAACTGCTATGGGATCTCTGTAATTAAACACTTAGAACAGATTAGAGGTGTTCCCAGATTAGTCATAAATTACAAACCTCTAAATTTTGTACTAGCAGATGATACATATCCTATTCCCCACAAAGGAAGCCTAATAAGTCAAATAGCAAGAGCTAAAGTTTTCTCCAAATTTGATTTGAACTCAGGGTTTTTGGCAGGTTGCGGTAAAAGAAGAAGATAGATTCAAAACCGCCTTCAACATTCCTGCTGGTCATTATGAGTGGAATGTTATGCCCTTTGGCCTAAAACATGCACCATCCAAATTTCAAAAGGTCATGGACCAAGTTTTCAAGCCATACTTTGATTGGCTCATTGTATATATTGATGATGTGTTAATCTTCTTTAAATCTGTAGAACATTTAAAACATGTACAGAGTTTTACATAGGTAGTCAAGAGAAGTGGGCTTGTACCAAGCAAGAAGAAAATGGAATTGTTTCAGACAAAGATCAAATTCTTGGGGCATATTATTGAGGATGGCCAAATCACATTACAAAAGCATACACTTGAATTTGCTGATAAATTTCCAGATATGATCACAGATAAAAAACAATTACAGAGATTCCTAGGGTGTTTGAACTATGTTAGCAATTTCTATGAAGGATGTGCCCATGACAGAAAATTGTTAAATCAAAGATTGAAAAAAGATTTAGTGCCTTGAACTTCAGAACATACCAATGCCATCAGAAAAATAAAATCTAAGGTAAAAATTTTACCTATTCTCTACCTTGCAGATGAGGATTTGCCAGAAATTGTAGAAAGTGACGCCAGCAACATTGGATCGTGAGGTATTCTCAAGCAAACTAAAGAAGGAGAAGAACAAGTTATACAGTTTTCTTCAGGCACATGGAACCAAGTAGAACAAAACTATTCTACAATTGAAAAAGAGGTAAAAGATGCATGGAATTGTATAGACAAATTTGGCATCAACCTCATACATAAAAGGTTTCTTCTCAGGGCTGATGCTTCTGCTTTAAAGAAAGTGTTAACAGAAGACATCAAAAAGCCTGGAGAATCCAAGTTTGCCAAATGGCAAGCTTTGTTTGAAAATTTTTATTTTGATGTCGAGCATATAAAGGGAGAAAGAAACTGTCTACCAAATTTTTTGAGTCGAGAGTATCTAAAAAAAGAAAATCATCTAATGGTTATTGTCACTGAATGGGACCCTAAAACACATCAAGAAGAACTTTGAAATATCCCAGATAATACCTCATGGCCAATCTATTCTGAAAAATGGAAACCCACTTGGCAATTAAGAAACACCAAAGTTATGGATGTAAATCTATAACCTCATCAGGACTTACAACACCTTGTACCAGAAAGAAAGATTTACCCTAAGTCTAACACTTGGATACATGATATGGTGCATAAGAATTCAATGATGTACTCTGATCTTGTAGACGAAGCAATAAGGGAGTTTTCATGATATCAGTCTGATATGGAATGAGGGAAGCAATAGAACCAAAATATTTCATAAATATTATACTATCAAATTTCAATAGAACCAGA
Organism: Pinus taeda; assembly: GCA_000404065.3. Classification (NCBI taxonomy): domain Eukaryota; kingdom Viridiplantae; phylum Streptophyta; class Pinopsida; order Pinales; family Pinaceae; genus Pinus; species Pinus taeda. The sequence goes on along the minus strand of APFE031106850.1, from coordinate 228,228 downwards.
TATCCCGAACATCCTGCAAGAATAATGTGGCCACAAAAGGATCCAAGCTTTGTATTTCCTGACAGTGTCTATAATTTCTAGGGCTATAAAGATCTCTGGTGGGATCTCTTATGCAGAGAAGAAAGATCAGAAATAAATTATACATTATTAAAATTTGGACCTGTCTTCATTACACGGTTACTGTTACAACCAACTTGGTTACAGGAATGGTGGAGATGGTATGGGATAAATAAGTCTGCTATGGATCCAAGGTTCTTTGAAAGAGACTTTCACAGTGATTTCCAGGAGTGCATGGAGTGTAATGGCATGGAGTGTTTTCACCTTCCCTGTAAGACTATTGTAGATCTAAATTTTTTTACTAATGATCGCATATTAGGTTACTTCATGAGAGGACATCATCATTGGTTAGTCTTAACCAAAGTGAACCATCAAATTATCCTCGGGAAACCAATGATTGTTCGAAGAATTTATACAAAAGCACGGGAGACTAGTGGAGCATACCATCATAATAATGGTCGATTCCCTGGTACAAATCCATTGGGAACATAACTTAAAAGACTCCAAGGGTTCTCGTGGGCTTCTCCTGAAAAGAATCCACAATGTATAGTAATGTCTTGTCACTTGACTTTGATAGTGACCGATTTTCGTGGGATTTTACGACAAAAATCTCCACATTGTAAATATCTTTTCCATAGGATTTGGAATAATCTCTACTTTGTAAAAATTTTGATTTTTCAAGACTCGAAGCACTTTTCCGACTTTTGGTGTGATTTGATCCACATCTCGGAATCTCTGTACGATTGCCTTTTGGTGTGATTTGATCCATATCTCGGAATCTCGGTACAATTGTCTGATGTTTGTCCCCTTCTCATCCTATAAAAAGAGAGAAGTAAGGCTCATTGAGACATTCGGGGTTGGAGAGTCTGAGAGTGAGAGTCTTGTTTGAAGTATGAGATAATCTTCCTTCTCTGCATCTGCGAACGTTTGTGTTTGATCTGCTTGCATCACGAAGAAAGTCTCTTTTAGGGTCGAGTTTGAAAAGCCTGCATATTAGGGCCTAACAACCCTAGTAAGAACTTAAAGTGGCTGAACTCACTAAGTTTGAGTCTGTGTTTGTTTCAGAAAGTTCAAAGACAGAGTCTGCAAAGGGCCAGGTAGCCTCTGGAGTGCATCTTAATTTAAGGTGTAGCGTTTGGTAAATGCCCAAGCAGTCTATCTCTGATTGAAGTTTCTTTAAATCTTCTAGCATTGTAGTTCACCTTTGGAAATCAATAAAAGAGAGAAATTTTTTCAAAATGTTTTGCATGAGTTTATGTTCTGTTATGCTATTATAAATATTCTGTGAGAGGAGTGGTTCATCTGAGGTTCGTCAGAGGTTCACCAAGGATCGAGGGACATTTTGCTCGTGTTGGCAAGAGGCCATTGAAGAGCATTAATGTGTGAAGATCTAGAGGTTCGTGCACAAGTTCCTCTAAGAGTTTGTGTATTCATCACAGAAGACATAGAAATTGCACAACAAGCTTTGTTTTTTCCTTCAGAGGAAGCCCCTGCTACAAATTGGTATCAGAGATATCAAAGACATTACAGTTGACAAGAGCCAACCGTAATCTCTAGAGAAATAATATAAGCATATCATATCAAATTTTGTGCCTACCATATTCAGCTATGTGAAAAAAATATTATATTCAGCTATGTGAGAAAAGATATGCCTCAAGAGTGGTAAGCTAGATGAGAAAAGATATATCTCAAGTGTGGTAAGCAGTACAGGGTGTTTCACCATCACAAAATAGGATGGAATTCAGTTTCTAACCCTGGAAGTGCAGTTAAATTTCTTAACTATCAAATAAATTGTTTTATATTGTGTTTATCCATGACCAGAAATATTATTGTATCCTACACTCTAAGCTTGTGAAGGTTCCACAATGAGTTTGGCATCCCCAATACAAAAAAACCAAGGGTTTGTTGTGATAATACTCATTTCATCAATTAAATTTGTACTAATAACATATCTAAATTTACACAAGATGTATTTTCCATTGGATGTCATTGTTTAACATCAACATCAACATTTTCTAAATAATAATCACATCAACATTTTCTAATAATTTGTGGTGCAGACCAATGTATAGTGACAGTTAGGGAGTTTTTAAAAGAAAATGTTTACTGTGTAATTAATTTAAAAAAAATAATACTATTGTATTAAAAAGATTAATATGACAATGAACCACACTTGTTGGTTCAAAACGCGTCGGCCAAAAATTTCTCTTATAACAATATTTGGGCTGGAGTATGCCCTAAAACTACCTCTGCTTGGCTAAGAGCTCGTCTTCCTCAGACACAAAGAAACAGGTTAACGCCCAAGACCCGACGCACCACCACCAACTGGTTATTCTAGGTGGTGTGGTTTTCCTTGAATAATGGTGATGAGTCAACCTGCATTCGCAGATAGCAGCTAGAGTCCTCATGGCTGGTTTGACAACTGCCAACGCACCACCAACGGGACTGTATGAGTCAACCTGCATTCGTGGATAGCAGCTAGAGTCCTCAAGGCTGGTTTGACAACTGAATTATGATAGGTTTTCCCACCCAATAAAGAAAAACATCTAATACAATTAAAATTAAAATTATTACCGTTAAAAAATAACAAAAACAAATTTAACGTGACGAACAGCCTTAATTGCTGAAAAACCATCAGCTATAACGTGATTCCGGATGTATGGAGTCTTTCACCTCTCCTATCATTCATGGCCTGATCTGGTAACTAGGAATTGGTTGGATCCCTGAAATGTTCTAGTAATGCATTTGTGTGATAGGTCTAAGAGGGATTGTTTAGGTTATACAAATCAATGCATTTGTGTGATAGGTTATAAGAGGGATTTGTGTGTAACAGTGCTTTGACAACAAAAATGTTGGTTTACAAAATGGCCTTTTTATTAAACTAGGGTTAGGATATCATACTGAAATTAAAACTAAAGAGAGCACACTCTGAAATTGAAATGATGCAGAGCATATCACAGTGAAATTGAAACGATGGAGAGCAAAAATGTATTTTGGTCCATTAATAATTTTGATTTTGAAGACTCACCTGAGGCTTCCAATTTCTCTTTGCATGAAATTTTTTCGAACTGCTACGGAGAGCACAGATACTGTTAGTGGGACACAGCTTGGGAGGCATTAGCGTAGCCCGTGGATCTGAAGTATTCCCGCATCTCATTGCGGTAGCAGTGTATGTCTGCGCTCTTATGGTTCGAGGTGGAGAATACATGCAGCAGGAAAAGGAAATGGTAAGGATTTTACCTCTTTTAAAGACATAATTATAATCAAATAAAAATATAGATATAGTTGGGAGTAAGATGGATTGCCTCTGCAGATGGAGCTGGACAGAGACATTGCTGAGCAGGGTGAATATAATTTTGGCAATGGCATGGAAGAACCTCCGACATCTGGAAAGCTGCCTAAAAAGATTCTGAAGGATTTCTTCTACGGTACAACCTCCACATTGGTAAGTGCATTCACTATCGTATATTATTTTTTGATTAATCTCTTGAGAGGAGTGGTACTAAATATAATTTGATGTTGACAGGATGCCACACTGGCTTCTCTGTTGCTCCGACCATGTCCAACCAGGGCACTGACAAACCTGAGCCTGGAGACCACAGATGAGAGGTATGGGGTTGTTCCAAGAGTTTATATCAAAACTATTAAAGATAACGCGTTCTCTCTTGCCAAGCAAGAAGAGCTCATTGCCAATTCGCCACCACAGAAGGTTTACAGTCTCGACACAGACCATAGTCCATTCTTCTGTGCACCGGAGAAGCTGCATAGCCTGCTATTGGAGATCGCTAACACATACTGCTTATGATTGCAAATCGTCACTTTTACATCGAAGCAAAAAACGTTGACAGGAAATTTAATATTTCTTCAAATAAGATTTAAATATATATAAATTAGATAAAGATGTCATTCTCACTATGTGTTGGTGTTTGGGGAAAAAGTTTGGCTTGGTGCTCAAGTTTAAATTTTGTTGTTCTTTCATGGAAAAAAAGTGTGTCTACCTTAGAGAGAAAAAGTAGTTTTTCTAATCTATGAAAGATAGGTTTGTGTATTTTTTTAGGAGTTGTCTATAATGCGATTTTTTGGAGATTCCGGTGACGGAATCCGGCGGAAGAAATTGAGATTTATCTTGATTTTTAGCAGTTAAAATGGTTTTTTAACTGCATATTTGGATTCAACGCCCTGAAAAACCCCTGGAATCGTTTGATTGTGCAGAAACTAGCTATCAAACTTGCCATTCCAATAAATTGCTGCTGGATTTTGACTAGAAAAACCCACCGGAAAAGCTTTCAAAAAGTCTCATTATAGACAACTGCGTTTTAAAAAAAAAAAAAATAGATGATTTAAATATCAATATAATAATAAAGGTTAAGTGAAAGATGTCAATATAATAGAACAAGTTTAGCACATAGAAAAAACTTCTAAGCATTTAAGGCTAAACATGACATATTAATTCATTTCACTCAATATTAAATCTTAGTGTAGATCCTATGTGCCCATATTTGTAATGAGAGGTTGGGAAGTGTTTACATAGACATTATGTTGTGATATCGTTTAGGTGTTGGAGGTGAAAATTATGACAGGTTATCTGGTTTTATCCATTGTAAAATAAACACATGTTATAGAATGCATGCATGTATGTATTTTATAATGAATGTGAATTTTTGTTGGATAAAACAAAAAAGGCACAAACCTCAATCTCAAATTATCTAGAAAATATGATGTTGTTTACAAGTTAACCAACATTTTCTATGAAAAATTACTAATACCAATAATTTTTATTGTTTTTGTGTGATTGGAAGTGAAATATTATCTATTTCTTGTTGGTAATTAATGTGAACATGGGGAATAGATGTCATTGATCAAGAAATTCTTTGAGGAAAGTACAAGATAGTGACAAGGCTAATAAAGAAAGAAAAAATGCAAGGTTATGTATGGAACAATGTTTGGTCTCAATAGAGATCAATCCAAATTCTAGCTTAACAGATGCCATTATTATTTCTCCTTTGTTGCAATAGGAAAATCATGGGATTTTATTAGAGGCTAATCCAATTTTGACATATATTAAACCTCCAATGGCTACTTCATCAAAATAAGTTGTGAATGGGCATACAATGAAAGATTTGCTTGGAGCTAACTATATCATGGATGAAATTAGAGAAGCAACTAATGGATAGCCTTTTAGGAAATAATTTTTCATGGTGCAATTTTTTGTTGAACAATTAGACATTCCTAAAAGTAGTCATGAGAATATCCATTATCTTCCAAAATTGGACTTACAAGTAACTAAAGGGGTAAGAACTCCATTAACTATGCAATAGAGAGGTGATGAGTACCAAAACATGGGTCCATCACACATACTTAGATTGAGAAAAAATCTCCTAACTCCTAAATGCATTTAAGTGAAAGAAAGTGATATATCATCCCTTGAAAGTGAGTTATCTAACTAAACGATTAGTCATCAGTCATTCAAAATTATTAAAGAATGTTTTAAATCAAAACTAATTCAATTAAAACTCAAGGATTTTTATCTTTGTTAAAATATAGATCTTTGATTGTTGTGAGGAAGATTTTAGGCATAAAAATAGTTAAAGTTCATAAAAAAATAGTCATATTGTTAGAAACCTCATGGATGTTTTTCATAGAACTAGGGAGAAAAGTTGTTCAAAAGACTATAGTACAACCCAACATGTATTGCCACAATCAGTTGTTAGTAAGTTCATAACAGAATATTATTCGTTGAAACACACATTTTATCTCGTTAAATGTAATGAAAAAACCATTCAAAAGTAGTCTATTAGATGAGACAACATCGATACTGCAAGGCAAACAAATTTGTGGGATTTCATTCACATTTTTCTCATTCTGACATGAAGTTAATTAGAGCAACTAAGGGTCTAGTGTAGAACTTTTGGCACTATAACTCTAGGCCTCCTTTCAACCATAATGATGTACTAAAATTGAGAAAGGGTTCTAGGGACCATGAAACCCACTTTAAACACTTTCTTAACCTGACATGGAAAGAATCGGATGAGGAAATTCAAGAGTGAGCATAATGTAGGTCAAATATATTTTGATAAATGCAAGCCTTGGCATGTTAAATTAAACACAATATGTAACACATATTGTTGTAGATACCATAGCTCAATGGGTTGGATTGAGTGGTTGAGTTCCATGAATTACAAGCAAGAGGTCATAAGGTCAAGCTCTCGAGTTGGATTCCTATGTGAACATTATTGGCCTCACTCGATGTCCCCTTCGAGGTTGGTTACCAAAACTGCAACTAGATAATTTATGGAAGGTACCATCCTTGAAATGAGGAGAGTATGTGGAGGGTTTCCCAAGGATATGCATTCCATCAAAAACAAATATTTTTTTGTGCACCACATTGACTATGGTTATTATTATTACACACACACATATTTGTAATGACGCATACACACACTCCATGCATACCCAAATGTTATCTTTTCTTTCATATTGCAGTTTGAAATGCCATGGGAGAATTATTATAACAATGAATTTATATACATATCTCTAGTGTTATACCACTATGTACAAGTCTATGAATTTATCAAATATTTTTTTAGACATACCCAATAATATGTTTAGCATATCCATATGGCTGGATGGAAAGACAAACATTTTAAAATTTTTAGAGATACCTTTCCCATTGGTACCATTTTATCTGTAGTTGCTTTTTGCTAAGAACTACACTCTTTAGCCACAACATAAGATTCAAAGGCAACATTATCACTCAAAGCATGTTAACTTAATGGTTCATATCACATACAAGCATAGGCCATGTAGTAACAAAGATAAAAGAGTTATACAGAAGGAATATCACTTCTACATAAGTAATGATAAGTACTTTGACTTATCTTATGTACAACATTTCTTTCAATATTTCTGTAGTTACTTGAGGAGAATAATATGTAAATGAATCATCATTGTATTTGGTCAGATGGTTGTGTGACTTAGTTAAAAAATGTTAATCTATTTCGCTTAGAGTAGTTGAACATAAAAATACAAGGTGTGACATAATTGGAACTATTTAAAGACAATTAATTGGGAAGCGGAGCATGAAGGAGTTAGCGTAAGCATCAAAACTACAATATGTGGGGAAGAATTGAACTTTGCGACAAATAATCCTATTGGATATGAAAAATATATAGGTGAATGGTGTTCTTCAATAATGGTAGAGAGAACAAGAAAGTGAATAATTGATAAGGAAAGGTTTTGAAAATGATTGATGTGAAGCGATCATATACTATGAATGAAAAATAGTACATGGAACTTGGGGATTTTAGTTAGTTTGGACCATAAACAACACTATACTTGAAATATGGACAAGAAAACTTGCATGATCGTGTGGTCCATGTAGTAATGGTAAATGTGACCGTTGTGAATCCACTAACTAAGTTGATAGATGAAATTGTGTATCATTTCTTATCGGTTAATGTATAACTATTGAATTATCCCAATTGAAGGAGGACCAACCAACTATTTCACCACATTATATTCATGTTTTAGATTTCATACAACCAAGTTTAGTGCTAATGGGGAATATTAGATTAATTTTGATTAACTATTGTGAATATAATATGCTTTGACAATTTGGTGGAGTCACACGACAACATTCCACTTTTTGCAAGGCACATATATACAATGGTTTTCTCAAAAGATAATGAATGGGGCACTAACTATTAATTGGCACGTTGCTTAGAGGGAAAGTAGACCCCCAATATCTCTTTAATGGGTAGTCATTCAATTTCTAATTGGTTTAATGGATTTTAAAGGAGAATATTGACATAGGATGATAGAACTAAAAAGAAGGGTGGTTTTGTATTTCAAGATTACAAACTAAGTGCATATGTATACCACTTTACAAATATATTTGTTGTTACAAACCTTAAACCATAAATAATGACAAGGAAGCACTCATTAAAATGTATGATACTTTGTACCTCATTTTGAGTATGAGAAGTAATAGAGACAATTAGTACTAGAGATGGTGAGGTAGTCTACTTGAATGATCGTAGGTAAACATATAAGTGAGGTAAAATGACATCCTAAATCATGCGTTTTATTCTAAGGTATGTGGGTTGTTTGAAATTCTTATTCTTTTACAATTAAGTTATAGATGACTCCTAGTTGTTTTAATGAATTAGTCTTACATTGTTTTCATGTTGCATGCCCAAGTTATCCAAAAAGTCATAGGCACATGAAGGTCCATAAATAAGATCAATGATGTTTTTCAACACCACCAATAAAATCTTGGGAAGATGAAATTTCCGATCTAAGACATGCTTTTATTACTTTTTTTTCCCAACTCCCTTAAGTCCACCTTGTGATTCTTCATTTATCTCTCATCATTATTATCATTTTGGAAGGTATTTCATGCTCATATCCACTTTACATTACGTGTAACACAACTTTATCAACCTTTTCCTTTCACAATGACCAAATATGGGGCCCTAAGACACACCTTTCAATCATGCTCATACAACACATGTAGGATAAACATTTCATTTGTATGTCTTCTTTGGTGGTTTGAGGCCTCATTCCTAGCCCATGAACCTTACAACTTCATTTACTTCATACAAGCTAAACTTGGTGATATAGGGCCCCATACATAGGACATGTGAGGTGATATAGGTCCCCATTCATAGGAAATGTGAGGTGATCTAGGCCCAAAGATTCCATATATAGGGAATGCTTATCAATTATGGATATTTTTCATGATCCACTGAATTGAAAACAAATCTTTAATAACCATGGCCAGATCCTAGTGGTGTTCCTTCTTGTAGCATGGCCAGATCCTTAAGGCACATGCATGGTTTGAAAAATCTCACAATGACATGCATGTTGCACTCATGGAACCTAACATACTACACACATACCTCTACAATCATAAATTACCTACCATATATAAGGCCCCATGCATATTATATAGCTCATGATGTAGGTCAGCACCCAAAACCACAAGAAGGCCTTGTACCCATTCATGGTGTGCAACAAATTTTTTTTTCAACGAGAATGTGTACTTTTTCATTAAATTTGCGCTGGTCATTGCAAAATTCCAGGAGATCTACATTGCAAAAGAAATTTTCAACTTCATGACTAGCATATGTTGGTTGTATCAGTGCCCAAATTACATCCAAAAAATCAGGAATAACAAGTACTCTTATTCTACTATTAGTATATATCCGACAAAATTTAGACAAAAAAACTAATTATTTAAACCTAGTCATATGTTAACCAACTTAAACTCAAGAGGGTCTTCCAGATGGTCAGATCAATTTCTAGTTTCACTTCTACCACGACATTGTTCGACTTGTTCTATTAAAGATGAAGATTTTCCATAATGTTGCGAAGTGCCTCCACTTTGTCCTCCAAGCAGGAAATCCTTTGACATTAGCTCTCCATGGCATCTAGTGTGCTACTCTGGGAGGTTCTCTCCTGAAGGAGCATCACCTTAAGGTCATATATCTTGACCCCCATCTTTGCAAGTTCCATATTGCAATGCTCACTGGCATCAAGGGCCAAGAGGCTAGAATCCAATGGGCCACCCGTTGATTTTAACCTTTTACGTTCCCTTCCTGAGCCACGTCCAATGAGCTATTGTCGACGAACACAAGTCCCTGTCACCATGAAAACTAAAGTTCTTTGGAGAGGAGAGCTACTTGTTGTGCGATAAATTATAACAATGTCCACATTAAAATTTTGGGAAAATGTTGAAATGAAACATATCTTATTACACTTGTGGAACAAATATTCCGTTTATATGACACATTTGTCAATTATGGACCTTGCACATGTTCCATTGAACCAAAAATTAATCTTTTATAACCATGGCCACATCCTTGTGGTACTCCTCTTCATGCATGGCCACATCCTTAGGGCATATACATGGTGTGAAAAAACTCATAATGACATGCATATTACACTCACATATCCCAACATACAATGCACATACCTCTACAAGCTTGAGTTCCCTACCATATTTAAGGCCCCATGTAAATTTTAGGGCTTATGACATAGGTTTCAATCTAAATACCATGCACTACTACATTTGGGTGGAAATTTTGATGGTGGAATCCGACAAAATTGATAAAATCGAAAAAAGTGTCGGAAGTTAAAGGATATTTTTGTTTTTTTCTAAAATCTCAACAACCATCGAATATTCGACGATAGTTCTTTAGTGGTCAATATTCAACGAAATGCCCTATCCCGTCTATTATCGAAGGTTTTCCTTTAATCCCTCATGTCATCGAAATTATGTATATAAAATATTACATCTCTAAGATGAATGGCGTTGTTAAATAGGTTAAGCAAGTGTGTGCTTCTAGACTAGGAATGAAATGTTGTATGAAATGCTTGTTAGTGTTGCTTATAACATATAATAAGCAACAAAATGTGTAATGATTTACATGATAACAAGGGTTATGTTATATCCCTGAAATGGAATCCTATTTTGTAGTAAATGTTTAACTGCGTTGTTAAACAATACATATGAAAATAACGCACAAGCATTATGAAATGCTATAGGTAGTGGAAGGATCCATAAGGATCTAGATTAAACCCTGGAAACATTAGACATAAAGATCCCTTCCATTAATATGAAGTGATTACATAAGAGACTTCTTTCTTAGTAGGGTCTTCATATACACATATATGCTTATTCGATTAATTACAAGCCTATGAATCTACAAAGGTGGCATTGCATTGATGTTGAGAGAGTTATTTTCTCTTTTAAGTCTAAGGGTAGCCCGAAAACCTTGCATAAAGGCTTAGTCAACCTTGCATTCTCAGCAACCTAGAGGTCTTCGACAAGCTTCCTAGCACTACTAATTAGGCCTTGGAAGACGCTACATATCACCATGGAGATGCTTACAAGCCTACTTTGGAGTCAATAACCCTTAGTGTGTGGAAGGAGAGGTGGAGGCCCTTCAGGAATTCACTACAAACCCATGACAGAGAGTGACCATAGGAGAGCCTATTCCAACATGCCTAGAATTCCCTGTTCATGCACAGGGAATGTCTGAAGGCCATAAACTCATTGGAGTGGCTTTCGCCCAAGCTCAAGAGGGGTAGCACCATAAGTTTCTTTAGTAAGCCACCATTGTTAGTACCGAATGTTGGTGCTAATCTTGATGTTTACAAAACCTCGGTGGTAGAGCCATCGTCGAAATGACCAACGAGAAGTGATCGATGAAGAGATGAAGCAATATCTCATGATACTCAACAAAACCCAAATCAGGTGCATTGCATAAAGCCTGGCAAGGTTCCCCTGGTCAGGCTATGGCAAAGATCGAAGGTAAGTAGCATTGCAACGAAAGAGGGTCAGGACTTAGTTTTATAATGAAGCTGACCACCTTATCCGTTAACCAGACAGAACTGTAGCCAAGATAGCCACATATTGACGCACCTAATTTCCCCTCTAACACAATTGGATGAAGAATCTATGATGATGTGGCCCATAGGTAAATCCCGGAAGGTAAAAAGTGTTAGAAGTTAAATGATTTTTTTGTTTCTAAAATCTGGACGACCATCGAATATCCAACGACACTTCTTTAATGGTCGAATTTTAGATGAAATGCCCCATCTTGTGGATTATCTGATGTTTTCTTATAATCCCTCTGTCATCGAATAACCGACAGTGGTTTTTTTACTGTCGGATATCTGACACTATATCCAATATGAAAATGTGTTGTTGAATTTCCTACAAATGGTAAATAACCATTACATAATGTTCAATTCCACCATTAATGGCTTTTTGCATTGACGACGTCTAATATGGGATCGCTTTACATTGATCAGTTTGACTAATTAAAATAAATTTAACATTAATATATTAATATATATATATATATATATATATATAATATATATATATATATATAATATATATATATATATATATATATATATATATATATATATATATATATATATTATATTTATATTATTTATTTATTTATATTATATGATTATAATATAAATTATATATAAATTTATTAAATATAGTATTATAATTATAATATATGTGTGTAGAGGCCCTAAAATCATATAACTTTGACATAGTTGTTATATATATTTGCTGCAATTGTTTTGAAAGGTTGTAGCCTTATTTTGAGGTTAATTTTTTTATCAAAATCATCACTGAAAGTTTGGTGACAAAAAATGTCACATAACATTCCTCAAGGAGACCAAGGATACGTGGGATTGACATCAAGGGCTTTCGAGGATGGAAAAATTGTATTGCCCTTGTAGAAATTGTAAGGGCTTGAGGCCAAGGAGAATTCTAATAAAATCAACTAAAAAACATTTTAGAGACTACGAACACACTGAAGGCAAACATGAATATCATCCATTTGTAAGTTGTTTAGTATATGCCTTTGTATTGTAGATTGTTTTTGTAACTTTTTTTTTCTTTCTTCACTTTTTGGTTCACAGATACCTGGGTTAGTGGGTAGTCGCTACGTCCAGGGTTGTTCAACACTGAGTGAATGCCACCCGAAGGGCATCAACACCCCTCGGCCTATTTACTGACTTGACCTCAAGAGATTTCGGGAATTGACCCTGTGACCTCCCATTGGCGACGGATTGAGCTAACTCTTGGGGCTTAGATTGTTTTTGTAAATGTTTATATGTATATTGTATTTTAGATCGTATGTATTTGTATTGTAAATTGTATTAGCTTTCTATTGTAAATGTATTTTATAATACTATTTTGGGAGGTGTTTGAACTATGTTGTCATCTTGATGTGGACTAGAAATATTATTTGATTATTTTCATTAGGGTTGTTTAAGGGGTTAAGTCTCGTTAGGGGTTAATTAATTTATGGGCTTAGGGAGAAGGGGTTATTGTTTAAGGGTTTAGGGGTTAGGGGTTAAGGGATTAGGGGTTAGGGGTTTAAGGGCTTAGGGGAATGGGGTTAAGGTGTTAGATGGTCAATGTATATTGTTTAGGGGGTTAATTTGGACTTATAGGATTTAGATGTTAATCATGGGTTTTTATGGAGAATTATTAATAAGTTTTTAAAGTATATTATGCAAAATATGAGATTAATAAAGAATATGACATTACAATGATGAATGCAAAATAAGGTCAATATGTTTTTTATTATGGTCATGACTATATATCTGAGAAATGTATCACTTCCTACATGTCAAGAAAAGTAACATCTTTCTTAGATTTTTTCAACATATTCTTAATTATCTTGATAAATTTCAAAAACATCATCATTGATTTGTTATCTTTATTTCTTGGTCTAACCTAAGTTGTATTTCTCTTTGTCTTTCTTGTCTTTATTTTCTTTATATATTATTTTTGTAAACTGTTGTTATATAAATGTTTCAATATTTTCTATATATACTAATATTACTTTATAGATTGTAATTTTATAGTATCGCCCCCTCTAGGGCATTGCTCGATGAGGAAGAGGTGGTTGTAATACAAGAACCTGTTCAAGAACATGGAGTGATTAATATTGAGGATCAAGTTAATGATCCTATGGAAGAAGATAATGATGCTGATAACATAGTTGAAGAATATGGGACAAATAGATTGATCCAGGAGACATTTAATAATGTTGGAATGGATGATGATGACAACGAGTATGATGACCATGCTTTTGATTTACCTATACTTGAGATGGCATCTAAACCTATTTATGAAGGCTCAAAAAGGCTAAAAAAAATACCTTCTCTTTGCTCTATTGTTGTTGGGTCTCCTTTTTTATGCCTGTAATACCTTATATTGTCTTCTATTTTTTTGACCAATTTCACCTCAAACCTATGTACTACTTGGCTATCTTCTTCCAGAATATACGTCTTAGCCTCCTTAAGTATCTACGAGGTAATTTATATTTCAAAGCATGATTTTTATGTTTTCTTGTAGTAGAAATATAATTATTGATTCTTTATACTCTCTAATTAATTGGATTGGCTCACATAGATGTTTAGACCATGTTCCTACTCATCGGTACCATTGTATTGATATGGTAATCATGCTCCTACTCATCCAGTACCAGCATTATCAGTCCAATACTGGCGCTCCTACTTATCTGGTACCAATGTTATCAATTCGGTGCTCGTGTTCTCAGCCAATACCCGTGCATTTTCCTATCAACTACGCGAAAACAATTACCCATGTTCCTGCTTACCCGTGTTCACCCGCTTACCTGTGTTCATCCAGTACCTACAATCCAACACCTATGTTAATCCCATACCACCTGCATTGAATGGGTTATTCTGGTACCAGACCCTACTTTCTAGGTTCGGTGGTTGAGCGAACTATCTTCGATGAGGCCGAGGAAATTATTGGTCAAGGGCATCATCTTATTACAACAAATCAAGATATGCTTCCTCCTCATGCACTGTGTGTCATGAGGATGAAGAAGAATATGTAAAATGAGCTAAACTGTAATATTTTGTAGTGATTTGTTACTATTGTATCAAGCCATGATGTAAGGCCATTTCTCTATAAGAGAAGGCTTGTAGATGATAGCCAAATAGACATAGTTAGACAGAGAGAGAGAGAGAGAGAGAGAGAGTTAGAGAAAGTTGGAGAGCTAGAGAAGTATCCAGATTTCCAGTAGTGTTATGCTGAAGATGTGATTGAACCATTAAGTTTTGTAATCTTTCTCTTTGAATTAATGATATGAGTAGTGATTGATAATTTCCTTATGTAAATCAATTTATTAGTTCTGTAAGTTCTTCAATCTTTCATTGGTAGCTCAGAAAGGGCCCACCAAAGCCATCAAGGCAAGTCCTTATTATAGTTATTATGCATATAGTTTTATTTATATAGTGTTAAGTATTTGATGTGATTTCAGTCCTGTTTCATATAAGTAATTCTTGAGTGACAATTCATTAGCTTTATGAATGCAAACTTTATTTATTAAGCTGCACATTTAATTGTTGATTACTATTTTGAAGAACAAGGAACCTAAGATCAAAGATCTCACTATTCACCTACATGAGCTATTAGTGAAGACTCTTGTCATACATTTCCTGTACTAGAATGCATAGTTTCCTTCAAGACTGATCTTGGTTTCTTTGTTTAATGTTTGAATGCAGTGAATTGATTCTAGTGTAGTGATTGAGATCAACTACTACAGGAAAACATAGTTAGATCCACCTTTCTGTTTCATGAACTTGTAAATGGATAGACTTGTTACCTGAGAAAGAACATTTAGCTCACAGTCTTGTTAATATTTTATATATGAGTTTTACTTTTTGATCTTTAAATTGTGCGATGAATTTAGATTAAAATTTGTGGAGTGAAGTATTAGTTTTGAAGCACTTCTTATTTAGGATATACTGATAAGACATAGGAAATTATCTGTTATCAACACCTATAGTGTATCAACTCTACTAATTACGAATCCTTGGTTGATAATTTAATATTATGGCGATATATCATTCATATAATTTCCCCAACATCTTTGGTGCCATAGTCTGGGAGCTATAAACGGTAATAGGTAATGATTTGTTTTTTGATGGATTTTGAGTAACATTGAGGATGACCTAAGGGCGGAGAGAAGACGATAATACATGAGTGAAGAGCCAAGCATCCACTATAGTGGGGTTGCTCCAAAGTTAAGTTTTCCACTCTTTTTCTAAGTAGTTAAAGTTTGATGTTTTCATTTCATGAGAAGAATTAGTTATAGGAAAGGTAGGTCTGTTTCATAAAAAATCCCAGAAAATATATATGGTCCCAAAATTGTTAATCCAACTAATTCTGCTAATCGTTATGCAAGGAAAAATCTAGAGGAGAAAATTTCGGTGGTAACAATAGAGGAGACATCAGTAAAGCAACTTGGAGTAGAGACAAAGGTAGTGGCAGAAGAACTTCACACTACATTGGAACATTAGAGATAACCCTATGTCTGAACCATTATCTCCTGAAAGAGAGACATCTCCTAATTCCAAAAATTCCAAATTGTGGGAAGAAATAATTGAAGGGGAAGGAAGAGTAGACAATCCAGAAAAAATGAAGCCAATAATGAGCTAGAAACGTTTGATTTTCAATTCTTGACATTACTAGTAATTGTATAATCTTCATGAATAAATAGTAAGGATGCATCATTGCCCAAGGTTAGCCGTTGAAACGTCAACCAAATCCTAATGATGTGATTATTCCAAAAGACATTATCTACAATATGGATCACAAAAGTCTCAGATCTAACATTACTAGGAATGTCACCATGAAGAACATTCCTTTATCATCATTATCTCACTTCAACGATATGTCATTCGAAGACCCTGATCCATTTTTATTCGAATTTGATATACTATGTAGAAGTTATAATAATACAGATAATGCTCAAAAGTTAAAGCTTTTTCCAGCCACCTTAAAAAACTCAGCATTAAGATGGTTCATGAGTCTAGGGGAACACATTATTACATCTTGGGATGATATGAAAGTAGCCTTTCTCTAGAAATACCAGGATTACTATAGACCTAGGGATGCCAAGAATGACATCTTTAAAATGTAGCAAACCAAAGAATAAAGCCTAGAAGACTACCTAGAAAGGTTCCTTTACAATTACCAAAAAACCAAGCAAGTTGCTCTTGACCTAGCGACAATTAGAACCATTTTTCTAAAAGGAGTACGAGATGACTGCATGGAAGTAATTAATCTCATGAGTGTTGGCGATGTTTATCAAAAACCATTTTCTGAAATTGTTGAATACAACAAGAAGTACTCCTGTAGTCAAGCTAAAGCTGGGAAAAGTCCAAGAGAACTTACAAGTCGAGTTGGAAAACCCACTACAAGTGGTGTAACCATAATAGATTTGGGAAATCTATTGGAAAACCTTAAAACTAATACCCTTAGCACAATTAATAACCAACTAGATACCCTCAATAGTAAGAGGAAAACATTGATTTAGCTATATTTTGCCCTCGATGTAGGAAGAAGCATATTGAAAAAGAATTCCCTTTTAATGCCATGGAGGTCTATGGAATTTGCACAGATAAACATCCAACTAATGAATTCCCTTCATTACCTGGGTTGCAATCCATTTACAAAGGGGGAATAGAACCACAAGATCCATCTTATCCTCCTAGGAGACCATGGAGGCAACAAAACCCCTCCATGTTCCAAGACCCTTCCATGCAGATTGCAAAACCATAGTGGGCCCCTCAAATGCCTTACTCCCAATGAGGGCCTCAAGCATTACAAGGACATGTTTGGCAACAAGGATGGAGAGGGACTCCCTATGGGAATATTACTCCACAACCATACCAAACAACTTCTTACCTAATCTACACATAATATCCTCCAAATATTTATCAGTTATTGCCATGGTTTAACCCACCTCTATTACCTTCATTTCCTAAAGAACAACTGTCTATGAACTCAAATTCATAACAACCTGCTTTCCCTATGAATCCAAGTTAACAACAACTACCTATGAATTCAAGTCCACAACAACTTGCTCTGCCCATGAATCTGAATCAACAACAAATGCCACCAAACCCTAATCCTCCTCGAACTACTCAATTACCTGCACAACCCATTCCAAACCCTAATAACAGGTTAGCTCAACCTGTACAGAATGTAGAATTTTCTCTACAAATCAGCTAGCTCACTAATATCATGTAGAAATTTCACCTACAGATCAAACTGATATATGCAATGTACTAAATCATAATAATAGATCTACATCTACCATAAACTTTGCAAAAGCTTAATTGAACATGAGAAACATCAAGCATGAACACATATAACTGATAAGAAGGAATCAATCACACATAACACATAATATATCACTAGGTAAAGCACCAGCATAAAACCTATATTATCAATCAAGTGGAGATCCTTAACAACATACAAAAAGAATTAGCTCAATAGCCATCCTGCTCTCTTTGTAATCAAAAGATGAAAATCATGGACTACCTAGGCCTCAATATATAGGCTATAAATTGGCCTAATCATGCCTACTGTCACCTCAGGTCCAACTACGTAGTCATAGAAGAAAATAGATTCCTTCCTCATGCAATGAATACTTACTAGAAATATCCTAGCATCTGATAGTACATTGTCCCTCATCTGATCTCAACTGGGTCTCTATCTAAACTGCCATGCATAAGTTATTCATGAGAGAATACTGAGTTATCTGAAAATAATAGTTGTCACATGCATGCAAGCATCAACAAACTATATCTCATTAATTTAACAACTTGTTAAATTAATCTAATTGGACCTGATTAAGTTAAACTAAGTCAACAGATCCTCTCAATATAGAACCGAACCTTATCTCCTTTAATCAAAGGATAAATTCCTAAATCAAGAGAGAAAATAATTGCATGATCTCACAAAGACTTCAAGTTTAATTTTCCATAACTAATTAACTCATGGAGATTAATTAATTAATATTCCAAACTGCGGGTAAGACCAAATTTAAATTTACTTCCTATAGATAGACTAGGGACCCATAAATGTTATTTTTAGAAGATTCTATTTTTAGCAGTTTCACCTCTCACCCAAGGTGGCCAAAATGCTCATTGGCGAAACTACTATTTTTAGAAGTGCTATTTTTAGCAGTTCTATTTTTAGCACTTCCTAAATTTAGCATTTCTTGTTGCACACTTTTCAACACAGAATTTGGCGTTGCAAACCTTCCCTACCTACACTATCACTTTAGTTCCAATTAGTGAAATTCAACTAAGATTCGGGAAGGTCTTAAATAAAACAGGACCTACAGTGATCATTCAAGAAGAACAACCAATAGAATCACATCCTGAAGACAAGGAGATACATAGTTAATAGGAATATTCTCCTCCTGATGAAGAGGAAAACCCTCCCTCAACACCCATCAATTCTACCATACAACCTAAACCATCTCAAGAGGTTACTCAACCACCCTATCCAGAGAGATTGCTTGTCAAAAATCCTAAGGTCCCACTAGGATATGATTTAGAGGTTGAATTGCGAAATATTTGTGTAAAGATACCCTTGCTTCAATCCATCAGAGATATTCCTACCTACGCCAAGATCGTAAGGGATATTTTCATTAAAAAGCTAGGAAGAAAAAGGAAATACCCCCTTATTATAAAAGTAGTTTGCCAATTGTCAGAAACCATGTCAGAGATGCCTTCCAAACACATTGATCCTAGGAATCTAGTAGTGACCATACAGATTGATGGAATATCTTTACCAAACACTCTTGTTGATCTAGGTGTAGGAATAAATGTCATGACTATGGATATTATGCAAAAATTGCAGTTAGAAGGCTTGAGGCCAACTCAAACACTATTGGAGTTAGCAGAAAAATCAATCCTTAAACCTGTAGGAAACTTGGATGACATAACAGTCATACTAGATTCCCGGGAATATCTTGTGGACTTCTTTGTGTTTCATCTCAAATCCTCCAAACCTGGACATCCAGTAGTACTAAGACGACCTTTGCTAGCCACTACTGATGCCTTTATTGGATGCAGGACTAGAGAGATGATCATTTCCAACGGATATCAAAGTAAAAAAATTACCTTATTTCCTCCTGCCCAACTTGCTATAGAAATCCCCTTATGGATAAAGAACCCATATGCAGAGGATGAATGTACTGAACCATTGTTAACAATTGAAAAATATAAAGGCCTTCAACAAAAAACCGAAAATCAAGTTTTGAACTTGTTCTTAACATGACGTATTCATTTTCCACAATGTGAAGTCTATATGGATGACTTCACAGTATATGGGTAAGATTTCCGACAAGCTTTAGACAACCTAGAGAAAGTTTTAATCCTATGTCAAGAGATCAACCTTGCCCTTAGCAATGAAAAATCTAGAATGATGCTTACAGAGGGTGTTGTGTTAGGCCATCATATTTATGAGACTGGGATAAGAGTAGATCCCGCTAAGATCGAAATAATTGTTCAGATCAAAATTCCTAGATCTCAAAAAGAAGTTAGAAGCTTTCTAGGGAAAATCGAACACTATAGAAGATTTATTCAAAATTTTACAACAATAGTCACCCCTATGCTCAAAATTTTAGCAAAATATGCAAAATTCTAGTGGGATTCTCAATGTTAAATTTCCCTTGAAACTCTTAAACAAAAATTGTCAATTGCTCTAGTTCTAAGAGGACCAAATTGGGCCCTCCCTTTTCACATCTGTACCAATGCCTCTAACACAACTTTGGGGGTTGTTTTAGGCCAAAGAGAGAATCAAATTCCCCATGCCATCTATTTTGTTAGCAACAATCTCTCTCCTATAGAACTGAATTACATGATCATTGAAAAAGAATTCTTATTAGTAGTTCATGCCATTAATAAATTTAGACATTATATAACCGGGTATGAAGCTTTTTTACATACAGACCATTCAACTATCATATTTTTAATGAACAAGCCTATCACCAATGCCCATGTTACTAGATGGTTGTTACTACTACAAGAATTTAATATTATTATTATTGACAGACCAAGAAAATATAATCTTGTCGCTGATTTTCTGTCTAGACTTGTCCATACAGGTGACAATGCACCAATTACTAATGATTTTTCGGATGAAAATTTATTTTCTAATTCTAATTCTACTCCTTGGTATGTAGATGTAGATAATTACCTGGTTACAGGAAAGCCGCCACAAAATTTGTCTTCAAGGGAAAAATAGAGAATCATACAACTTAGTGCTAATTATATGTGGCATGAGGATTTTTTATACCATACTAGACCAAATTTGGTGATCAGAAGATGTGTACAGGAAGATGAGATGAAAGAAATTATAAAATCCTACCATAATGAGTCATGTGGTGGACATTTTTCCGACAAAAGAACTTCATATAAAGTGTTACAATCCAGGTATTATTGGCCCACCATTTTCAAGGACACAGAAATATGTGGCCAACTGTGATGATTCTCAAAGGACAAGGAAAACTATCCCAACATATGAAATGTCTCTTCAAGAAAAGGTAGTCATCGAACCTTTTGATAAATGAGAATTAGATTTTGTAGGACCAATTTATCCTATGTCCAAAAAGAAGAAATATATTCCGGTATGTACAGATTATGTAACAAAATGGGTAAAGGCTAAATCACTATATTCTGCTAATGAACAATCTGTTGCTGAATTTTTATTTGAAGAGATATTTACCCATTTTGGTGTACCAAGGGAAACAGTAACTGATCAAGGCATTCAATTCAATTCCAAATTGGTCAAAGCTATTACAAAGCAGTATAAAATTAGACACTTGAAATCTACACCTTACTAACCCCATGCAAATGATAGGTAGAGTCTACCAATAAAGCAATCGAGGCCATTATCACCAAGACAATACAACTGCATCATAAAGACTGGCCTGATAGGTTACCAGAAGCTTTGTGGTCCTATAGGACAACCTAGAGAAACACAACATGACATTCTCCATATGAGTTGGTTGACGTAAAGCGAGTTTTTTCTCCTATATAATTCCAAATTAAAACCTTCAAAACTACCATGTAGTTGGGAATGGATTTAGACGAGGCACAAAAATAAAGGCTAATGGAATTGAATGCATTAGATGAGATTAGACAAGATGATCTTCAAAGGATGATGCTCTCTCATGATTAGATAACCAAATGGCATGATAAGTTTATTAATAAGACACTTTTTCAATCAGTGGACTGAGCTCTGTTGTATGACAACAAATTTAAGGATTTCAAAGGAAAATTGACAACACGGTGGCTTGGACCTTATGAGGTAGATAAAATATATGACAATGGATTGGTCAAGATAAAAACTATCGATGTAGATCAAACTTCCTTTGTTGTGAATGGACATCGATTTAAAGTTTATCGTAAGCCACTATCTAAAGATGATTTCATAAAACATGTTCTTATATAATCATTTTGGTGTTACTAACAAAAGCAAAAGCTAATTGTGTTCTCATGTAGATAAGTAATAAGGACACTTACCAGGGTAATTTTATTCCTTTATCCAACCCTGGTAGATTACTTATGGAAAAGGAGCCTAATGGAGTTTTCTTTAAGTTTTTCAGACTCCTAAAAATTGAAAATACCGGCGAGCATGAACTGGCCCAGGCTCGAGAAAAATCCACGAGACAGTGAATGGGGTTTTCTTTAAGTTTTTCGGATTGCCGAAAATTGAAAACATTGTTGGTCAAGGCTATCATTGATGTCAATATGGAATTTTTGGAGATGGAATATATTCTTATGATACAAGCCTTAAATCATTTCATGATGTTTCCCTAACTACATGACAAAACCCTAAGTACATTTATGCCCTAGATTGGTGATGCATGATCTAAATGCCCATAATACTCAGAAGATGCCTTAGCCCTAACACATTGATGCAAGTCCTAATACTTATGATGCCCTTAAGATACATGAATGGAAGCCTATGTGTATGGAACCCTAATCCTATGAAGAATACCTTCACATACATGAATGAATCCCTAATCCTAATGAAGAAGCCCTTGCCCTAATGTCCATGAAAAGCCTTAGATAATTAATGACGAAGCCTTAAATGAAGATGCCCAGGAAGACATATTGAAAATGAACCCTATTCTTGTTGATTCCCATGATACCTTTAAAAAAATCCATGATCCCAATCAGCTTGATGGCCTAATTATATAAAGAAGGAGCCCTAAACATTGGATGCCTAAAACTAAAATCCTAATGGCTGCCATAAATAAAATAATAATGATAGTCTCACAAAAATAATTTTATTGGTGGTAAAATGAAAATATTTAAGGATGGTATTGGCATAGGAGTGTAGATGATTTTTTCGTCATTCTAACGAGCTATTACATGCCCCCAAACTCCCTACCGTTGAAGAGAAAATGAATTTTTAAGTTGAAAAATTATATCTTTTAATGCAAGTTGACATGAGCCGATTCATGCAAGTTGGCCTTACCTCCAAGAGTTGTGTCTCCTCACCTTAACACAAAACCAATATAAATATAAGTCCTTCTCCTCATTCTAGCCATCATATTTCGGTGATCTTTTCTGAGATTGAGCACATAAGTAAAAGGAGGCCGAGGAGCACATTATAAAACACTATTTGGGAAACACTTTTTGAAGGAGGCCAAGGAGGAATACCTTTGTGGTATTCCATATCTGTAGAGAGATGCATTGCAACATAATTTGAATTTATGATAGTCTATTTGAAAGGTTGATTGCAAGCCTGTGGAAGAATTACATCCTTAGATTTGTGTTTATTTGGGTTGGGTTATCACTCAAGGTTGGACAAGAAGCTCATATTGTTGGCTAGTTGAATTGCAATCCTGTGGTGGTGGACCTTGGGCTTAGCGTTGAAGGTTTAGAGTTGTTGCAATCATTGTGGAAAGGATTTTAATTCCCTTTGAAGACTAAATTTTAACAATACCTATTCAATCCAAGAGTATTCTACTATTGAGGGCTTCCTTGTAGACTTTCTAAAGTAATATTTAAGTGGAACCTGAAGTAGTGTTGGGTAGGACTTTAAATACTATTATAACATATTTGAAGCAACCTTTTGTGCCTATTCTAGAATATCTTCATTAACCAAATTTATGGGCCAACCCGTGAAGCATTTATTGGTATTCCTAGATTATTGCCTGGACCATCATTGAATACCACTTGAAGCATAATTTGAGGTTTGATTGAAGGCTGATTTTGAATTAAACATTGAAGAAGAATTGAAGTACCCTTCAAGTATTGTTGAAGAACATTATAATAGTGATGTGCATATCTATTGATAATACACTTGGAGTGGCATTTGAAGAGCTTTTGAACACTTTGGAGAATATCTTGGGGAAACCTATTAAAGACACCTTAAGCATTGAAGACTTGTTGGAGAAGACTTAGTTTAAAAACTCATTGAAGACTTGGAATCAGCCTCATTGAAGAACTTGTGTAACAACAATGTTAAAGCATTATTAAGGCAATTGTGTTGAAAACATCTTGTTGGGGCACGCATTGTTGAAGACATTTTTAGAAGCTAACTTGGAGGCATTAGAGAATACCTTGATGCATGATTGAAGCCCTCGTGGAATAAACTTGGAGAATTTTGTTTGGCTGACATGAAGAGTAATGGTGACACCTTTTGAGAAGACAAGGTTTTCATTGATGAAGTGATTTGGAGAAGGCAGTGATGAAGAGATTACCAAGGTTTGTTGAAGAAGATATTGGGAGCCGTGAAGAATCATCAAACTTATCTTGATGAATTGAAGCTGAGGGTTGGAGCCTTAGAGGTTGGTGCCTCATAGAGAAAAGTTTGGTGCCTTGGAAGAGAAGGTTGGAGCCCTAGAGGGTCAGAGTCCTCAAGAAGCCAGGTTGGAGCCTGAACTAGAGATATGTTTGGAGCCCTTGAGGTTGGTGCCTCAAAATTGACAAGGTTGGAGCCTTGGAAGTCCAACTCGGTGCTTGGCAAATACCAGTTGGAGCCTAGGAGATTGAAAATTTATGTCTTCATCTAGGGTTGGAGCCCTACATATATTGTACTTGATTTATTGTAAATAAGAAATTAATAAAGTCATTTATTATTATTGTTCATTTTGTGTTCTAAATATAAGTGATCTAATTGGTAAAAGTAACAATTGAAAAGAAATATTAATGCACCCCCCAGTGTTTCCAACAATTGGTATCAGATCCAGTACCTTCACTCAAAGCCTAACAACTTGAAGGTTGATCCTTAAAACAAAAATGGAAAAGCCAAGAAAGAAAGCTTCCAATCCTCCTAATGATGTCTCTTCCTCAACCATGAAAACTGAAGACAATCAAATTGAGAAAGTTCCAACATTCAATGGAAACTTTAATGTATGGAAGGTAAGAATGAGAAATTTCTTAATATATCAAGGCGTTGGAGTATGGGAATCAATGATTATTGATAGCACGATAGACGATGAATCCGAGGAGTACAATACTAGAGAAATGAAGACAATTTCGAATGGGCTACCAAATTCTATAAATGACAATTTGGAAAAATGTTCATCAGCAAAAGATATATGGGACAAACTTCATGACCTTCACTCAAAATGGGCATTAACCATGACCACTAGTCAAGAAGACGATAAAAAGCAAGAAGGAAATCCAGAACAATAAAGGAAGATGAAAATAAGAATGATGACATCAAGGCCAAAGAAGACCTAGAAGAAGAAGAAAGAAAAGAAGAATTTGAAGAAGATCTCATGACTAAACTGTTAACGGTGCTGGACCTGCCAACATGTCAGGGGATCTCCCTGGTAAGAAGTCCCAACTAGACCTTAGACCATTTGATGTAGGAGTCCCAATAGTGGGTCGTATGATATCACCTTGATCATGGTTGCATGCAAAGGCAAGCAACATGTCCTTGTTGTTAGCAAGGGTGTGACCAACGCAACAATCCAAGGAAGGTGCATGAAGGGTTATAACACACAGAAAGGGGAATGAGTGCACCCCTTAGAAACCTATGGAAACACGCAACTTGAGAGCGAACAAACGATCAAAGATACATCACCAGCTGGAAAGCAAGGAAACCAATGATCCAAAGTGATGGTTAAACCAACAACACGTCTCAGTAAGATTCATACATACATATATAAAAATATTCCATACATAAATGCATAAGCAAACAACTACATATCTCATTAGAGTAACCAAAACAACTGAAATACAATAACAACATATGCATGAAACGTGTTGGCTCTGTTATATTAAGAGTGAAAGATCTAATCATACAATACAACCATGTCCAACTACTAGACCCGATAACAGAACGTTGCAGTCACTGTCGCCTGCTCCTCCAAAGAGATATATTAGCTTTGCACCGTGGAGAAGCCAAGGCTCATTACAATATAGTCCAAGCTTTCTCTAAGATATACCTATAGGAAGCTTGGCTCCAAAAAGCCTGTATAATGAGTTATGAGGTTATATAAATAGCAAAAGGTGGGTTGACCCTTGACCTTCCCCTTTGTGAATATTCACCTACCCTCATGACTCTTCTACTACTACATGACTGTTACATTCGACCATCGATACTTGGTCTTTCAATTTTACAAGATGTTACATTACAATCCGCACATGTACCCATGTGAGACAAAATAGGCTTGAGAAAGCCATGCAAGCTATCACTTTGACTCGAACAACTATGGGAAGACCAACTCTTCGACATCCTTGCGTTGATTGTCGGTGGCGAACTGATGCCAAGCTTGGTATTCCATGATGGTGTCCGCGTGCTTAATGGTGACATCTTGTTGAAAGCGAACCCTTGCTTTCGTTGCATCTGGGTACATTGATTTGACTCCTCTGTCCAACTCATCTGATATCATGCTCATCATAGTCTTGAGTGCATCTGGACCAACAACATACTGATGCATAATGTCTGCGTTGATATTAAGTGTGTGCTAGTGGCTATGTGCACCAACTCATCGAAGTACATGTATAGCTCCAGTCAAACTTGGTTCTTTGTCTTTGCCTCGGTGAGTGTGCCAAGGGATGGGATCACATGAATGTGCATAATGACGTCCATACTCCTAAACACCCGCACATGTGATTGAAAACACTTCTCACCTTGTCTGCTCTGTGCCAGCTATTGGGATGGGTCGATATCTTGTATGGGCATAGCTTCATTAGTCTGTGCATGTTGCACCTCCCGTTATACATGTTCCTGCTATGCTTCCGTCTCTCTTCTATGCAACTCCTCTTCTTCTTTTAGTTGCCGCTTTAGCTCCTGCAACTCCTCGTCTGTTTCTCTTTTTGTCTTTGCATGATCCTCCTATCGCGTTGTTGCCTCATAGCCTCAATGTCCAAACTGTTTTCATCATGAATGGATATGATTTGAAATTGCATCTTTTCTCTGCGTCTGTGCTGTCAACAACCTTCCTCTTGCATTTGTTGCATGTAGGTTTGCTACCCTTTGCTGCTATTGATGTTGTTACTCGCTACATTTCTACTGTTATTTCATCTTGATAACCTTGTCTATGAACAGCTTGGTGTCTTCATAGATAGGCAAGCTCATAAACAATTGCTCAACTGTATCTCCAGTTGCGCTCTCAATGGTGTCCTTTGAGTTTTTTCTCCCTGAGGCCATTGTACCTATACTGTTGAGAGGCAGATGAACACATGTGATACCTAGATACATAGAAACACTCATGTCGAGAAATATGTCAGTTGAAAACAAAAACAAATTGGAGGGATGTCATGAAACATACCTGTGTGATTGACTGTGAATATTGCATAATTTTCACCAGGAGGCTGGGAGGCTGATTGCCAAAATTACACAATGCATGGTCTGGGCTATCAGGAGGTTGACTGACTGCTGGAACTACGTAATGCACAGGCCGGTTTGGCCTGTTGAGGACTGAATCTGCATAATGTGCAATTTCAGTTAGCAGTGACATGTAATCTCAGGGACTACATTGTGCAATTTTCTAGATCAGTAGGGCACTGCCTCCCAGAATTGTGCAGATAAAACCTGGAGGTTAGTGCTGGCAAGGTTTGCACAGTTTTTGGAGGGAAGTTTGAGCCTTCACTTCCAGAAGTATGCATTTTTGTCTAGGCAAGGCAAGGTCCGGGTCAAGGCAACCCAAACCTGCTGACAGGCAACTGAAAAAATGGAAAGGTTTGGATGCATGGTGAGACTGAGTATAAGCAAAAGTGAATGATCATGCATGTAAAAAATGAGTGAAAGCTTCAGAAAATAGGAAAGCGAGCATGTGTGTGAGGCAACTCACCACAACATCGAACGTTAGTGCAGAAATAATGTCATGTCTGCAACAATAGTGAGATGCAAAGAAAAAATGAAACAATGCTTCTACAAGTTAACACACATCTAAACAACAACAAGTGTTCATTGAAATCAAGCAGACAACACTTACACAAAGCGAAATACAAAAGCGACAGAAACACAACACAAGACATGCAAAGAAGACTTACCTTGAAATAATTGAGTTGAATGTGTCGAAGACTCCTAGATGCGATGTGGGATGTCAAAGCTGTAAGATCGATGTGAGGGATGAGCTCTTGAACGTTTGGTACATAAGTTTTGATAAGATCAAGGTTATGATGCGCACAAATCTAGGAAAAGAGACACTTGGTGGGAGGTTCCTAAACGCTCATTGCATGTAACCTCCAACTGCTAAAATAGATCCCTAAAATATAGGGATTCCTTTTGCATGTTTCCTTTTGCTATTTTAGGAAAAGAAACCCATGCATGCAAATCAGGATAGCTCAGTCCCGGAAGGGACCGGTCAACCTAAAGGCACATGCAATAGTCTGCAAGCCTGGGAAATGGACTTGCGCAATTTCTAGGCTGAGCAGGGATGGTTGTCCCTTAGGCATTGCACAATTTCTAGGGTTAGCAGGTCACTGCCTCCCAGAATTATGTAATTTTTGAGCTGAAGCCCAGTGTTGGGCTAGATTGCACAATTTCCTGAGGGAGGGATGCCTAGCTAGATTTCGCAATTTTGGAGTCTAGCAGGCAGCCCATTAGGATTGCACAATTTCTAGAGGTAAGGATGGTTCCCCTTCAGAATTAAGCAATTTTTAGAGGGAACATCTTAGCCGGAAAATTGACTAAGTCCGGAATGACAGCCTGTGGGTGTGAGACAAAGAAGTTGACATGCACAGACTGTTGAGCTACTGAAACTCACTTGAAGCCTATGTACTTGACAGTGCAAGAAATGCTGCTAAGGATGGTTGGTAGGGAGGCTCCAAAACAAAGCTAAGGCAAAATTTTGGAGGGTGGCTGTAGCCGCTACAACACTTGGCAACACACTGGTAGAACTCCATCTCTCTAAATGGACCTTGTTTCATGAAAAGCAAATCAACCTCCTCCAGAAGTATTGTTCAGTTCTCTGATAATCTCAATTTCCACACTAGCTTGGCTGAAAAATGTAGCATTTGTCATGCTCTTGTTCGGTTAGCACACATTCCAATCCAAGTCAAAATAGTTGTTTCGATTGGGATGAGGGGTATATTGGTGCACAAGAAATATGATAGTCAGAGTTTTAAGTTTCATATCTGTTGTTGCTCCGCCGCCAGCAAGCCTAGACAATACCCCAACGGAGTCACGTAATAACACAAGCATCTCCGCTGCTAGTGAGCTTGGTTAGTACCCCGACAGAGTTACTTGCATCACCTCTCTGCATAGGAAGCCTTTCTCTTCTTTTGCCTTATTCATTTTTTTCATTTTTTCATTTTTTCATATTTTCATTTTTTTTTAAAACTGTGCATAACACTTATTCATTTAAGAGGTGGAAGATGGATCCCAACTTATTGAGAGTAGAAGAGGTTGTTTATTCAGAGAAGTATTTTGTATATACCTCTGACATACTTGTTAAGGTTTTACCCCTCATATTGCTTTACTTGAATGAGCTGACAAGGGTTAACCCAAAAGAAGCAACTAGAGTAGGTGATACTAGTTAGCATGCAAGCGTTGTGTTTTCATCAAGGTTCATTTTGAACATAACGTATTTTGCATTGATGCATCATGGAATGAAGACAACAAGTTCTTCATACAGAGACAGGATGACAAATAACCAAGTATTTATAACTGCACAAGTCCTCTTGTACTTTACCTAGCTTGTTTCAAGAGTCACACACGGTTCAAGCGGAACTAACCTACGAATGCAACAAGAAACAAACAACAAAAGAGAAAAGAGGAGAAGCAAATGTGAAAGCAAAGGGTGTAAGAAAACAAGAAAGTGATCGAACAAACAAACAAGAAAGAAAGCACGCATGCAAGTAAACCAACAATAAGCGAACACTACTCCTACTCCTGAGCTAAAAGTGCATGGGTCTACTATGTGAAGTGATACTTCCAATGAAACCACTAACGCATTAGTCCACTCATGTTGGTGAAGGCATGTTTCATGAACCAACAAACATGAAAGATATAATGATGAAGACAAACACACTCTGGGTTTAAATGCATCCACATAAAAGAAATGAGTGAAAGCGCATGACATGCACTATGTTGACTTGCCATGGTGTTGTGCTACACTGCATGCAGATGTTGAGCATACACATTCTGTTGACTGTGACATGAAATAAAATGTGAGAAAGGTAGACCACTTATTTTGCATAAGTGTTCTTGCTGTGTAATATTCCTCCATTGCAAGAGCGATGGGATCATGTAATTCAAGTGGAGGAAGTGAAATATGGGTGTTTCGTTGATCTTCAATGCGAAGCAAAGAGTGATGAGGAGCC
This sequence comes from Pinus taeda, assembly GCA_000404065.3. Lineage (NCBI taxonomy): Eukaryota > Viridiplantae > Streptophyta > Pinopsida > Pinales > Pinaceae > Pinus > Pinus taeda. The sequence goes on along the minus strand of APFE031106850.1, from coordinate 198,048 downwards.
TTGTGTGTTTCAACAATTTCCGGATCGGAAGTGAAACCAACCTTAGGACAACTAGGGCTTGACATAACCATCATCTCAGGCTGAAGTACCTTGACAGTCTGTGGGGTTTCGACTTCGTCCACAGGTAGATCATCAGAGACCTAGAAATATTAACAACGAGTGAATCAACATCGTGATCAAATGAAGAAGTACAAATATCATGACAAACATGCTCAGAAAATTCAGGATTTTCGTCGGTATCCTCATGATTGGATGAATCGTGTAGAGGGTTAGATGAGAAGCAAGGATGTTAACCCTTTGTGTTTTCATAAATGATAGATGACAAATTGGACATATTTTCAGAGGAAGATGTGTCCTCTCCAGGCTGTAACGATAGACTAACATCCGATGTGTCATGTGAACAATCAAAAGTAGAAACATCTGGAAATGAGTTTTCACAGGGGAAATCAAAAGTGGAAGAATCACAAGGGATGTCAAGATAGAGCAGATGGGGCGCAGATGGAATGGAGTCATCCTTCACCGTGGGTCCTTCTTTAGATTCTCGTACACACTTATCATGAATGATGGGGTAGGTTGGTTGCATAACACCAACTCTGTCAAAAACTTGATCCTTTTTCACAATAAGTGTGGATTCCGGAACGATAGAACATAAGATAGTACAATCCGGAGGATCAATAGAACACAGGAACAGAGGTTGAGGGAACGAATCCATGTGGCCACCAACAAGATTGCAAGCCAAATATGCGTAGATATCAAGATCAGGTGGGGTGGGAGGATGTGACAGTTCAACAAATGTGTGTGCATTTTCTCCCACATCACTCTATAGTGGTGGAGCTATTTGATGAGGTGAAGGTGGATAGTCACTTGTGACAATAATTGTGCCTGCCTGTGATTTTGCAACTCCATCACCGGAGTATGCTGAGCGGGGTTCAAATGATTTCAAGAATTGTGGATTTTTGGATATGTGAAGAAGATGCTCAAATCTTCCATCGAGAAATTCCTAATCAATTTCATCCTCGAGAAATCAGTATGCAAGATTACTAAAGGGCATGTAAAATTGTTCAACAGATTCATTAGGTGCTTTCCATAATTTCAGAATTTCTTCGTTGAGTACTTTACGGTCAAAGTGATTAAAAGCACAGTCTATCTGTGACTAGATGAGAAATAGAATGAATAGATTTTTCGGGAAGCGTGGCAAACCAATGCATTGGGTGTCGTTGAAGCGTGTATACAAGTAGCATGTAGGTCATGTAATCTTCAAAGATTCATGTCTTTTGCATGAGCCTAAAACACCAACTGCGTGCCTAACCAAGGCTACATAGCCTCCACCATCGTATGTTTTATGTGACAAGTTATCCCATAGCTCTTCCGAGACTTCAAAGTTGTTTCCATAAGACATACACTCAGGAAAACAAACTCTGTAGTTAGTCATGATAAGTATTAAGAGATTCAAAACAGATTGTGAGGACTCATCTTGTCATTAGGCCCTCCTTCTAGTGCCAAAATTTTGATGTTAAGAAGTCCCAACTAGACCTCAGGCCGTTTGGTGTAGGAGTCCTAGCAGTGGGTCACACGGTATTGCCTTGACTGCAGTTGTGTATAGAGGCAAGCAATATGTCCTTGTTGGTAGCAAGGGTGTGACCAGTGCAACAAGCCAAGGAAGGTGCATGAATGGTTCTAACACACGGAAAGGAGAATGAGTGCGCCCCTTAGAAACCCGTGGAAACACGTAACTTGAAAGGGAGCACACGAGCAAAGATACATCACCAACTGGAAAGCAAGGAAACCAATGATCCAAAGTGATGGTTAAACCAACAACACGTCTCAGTAAGATTCATACATACATATATAGAAAGAGTCCATACATACATGTGTAAGAAAACAACTACTTATATCATTAGAGTAACCAAAAAAATTGAAATACAATAACAACATATGCATGAAATGTGTTGGCTATGTTATATTAAGATTGAAAGATTCGATCATACAATACAACCATGTCCAACTACTAGTCTCGACAACGGAACATTATAGTCACTGTCGTCTACTCCTCCAAAGAGATATACTAGCTCTGCACTGTGGAGAAGACAAGGCTCATTACAATATAGTCCAAGCCCTCTCTAAGATATACCTATAGGAAGCTTGGCTCCCAAAAGCCTGTACAATGAGTTATGAGGTTCTATAAATAACAAAGGGTGGGGTGACCCTTGACCTTCCCCTTTGTGACTCTTCACCTACTCTCATGACTCTTCAACTACTACATGACTGTTACATTTGACCATCGACACTTGGTCTTTCACTTTTACAAGATGTTACATTACAATCCACACATGTACCTATGTGAGACAAATATGCTTGAGAAATACATGCAAGATATCACTAAGACTTGGACAATTGTGCGAAGACCAAATCTTCGACATCTTCATGATGATTGTCGGTGGTGAACTGATGGAAAGCTTGGTAGTCCATGATGGTGTCTGCGTGCTCAATGGTGACATCCTACTGAAAGTGAACCCTTGTTTCCGTTGCATTCAGGTACATAGATTTGGCTCCTTTGTCCAACTTGTCCGGTAACATGTGCATCATAGTCTTGAGTGTAGCCAGACTAACAACATACTGATGCATAGTGTCTACGCTGATCTCTAAGTATGTGTTGGTGGCTATGTACACCAACTCGTCAAAGTACATGTCTAGCTCCAGTCGGACTTGGTTCTTTGTCTTCACCTCGGTGAGTGTGCCAACGGACGGGATCACATGCGTGCGCACAATGACATCCATGCTCCTGAACACCCGCGCATGTGATCTACAACACTGCTCACTGTGTCTACTGTGTGCTAGCTGTTGGATGGGTCTATATCTTGTATGGGCAGAGTTTCATCAGTCTACGCATGTTGCGCCTCCTACTGTACCTATTCCTGCAGCGCTTCCATCTCTCGTTTGTGAAACTCCTATTCTTCTATGAGTTCCTCTGTAGCTCGTGCAAATCCTTCTCTATTTCTCTCTCTATCTTTGCATGATCCTCTTGTCACGCTGTCACCTCATAGCCTCAATCTCCAAAGCTTCTTTCATCATGAATGGATATGCTTTGAACTTGCAGCTTTGCTCCGCTTTTGTGCTGTCAACAACCTTCCGCTTGCATTTGTCGCACACAGGTTTGCTACCCTCTGTTGCTGCTGATGGTGTTTCTCGCTGCAATGTTGTTGCCATTTCATCTTGATAATATTGTCTACTGACGACTTGATGTCTTCATAGATAGCCAAGCTCATAGAAACTTGCTCAACTGTATCTCTAGTTGTGCTCTCAACAGTGTCCTTTGACTCTATTCTCCTGGAAGCCATTGCACCTGTACCGCTGAGAGGCAGATGAACACCTGTGATATCTGGATACATAGAATCACTCACAGTGAGCAATATGTTAGTTGAAAACCAAAATAAATTGAAGGGTTGTCATGCAACATACCTGTGTGACTACTATGAAGATTGCGCAATTTTCACTGGGAGGCTGGGAGACTAACTTCCAAAACTACACAAGGCATAGTCCAGGTTGTCGGGAGGATGAATGACTACTGGAACTATGCAATGCACAGTCTGGTTTGTCTTGCTGGAGACTAAAACTATGCAATGCACAGTCTGGTTTGTCTTGCTGGAGACTAAAACTATGCAATGCGCAATTTCAGTCAGCAGTGACATGCAAGCCCAGCGATTGCATTGCACAATTTTTTGGGTCAGTAGGGCACTGTCTCCCAAAATTGTGTAGAGAGAACATGGAGGTTAGTGTTGGCCAGTTTTGCGCAGTTTCTGAAGGGAAGGTTGAGCCTTCACTTCTAGAAATGCATATTGTTATCTAGGCAAGGCAAGGTCCGGGTCAAGGCAACCCAAACTTGCCGACAGGCGACTGAAAACATGGAAAGGTTTGGATGCATGGTGAGACTGAGTGTAAGCAAGAGTGAATGATCATGCATGCAAATAGTGAGTGTAAGATTCAGAAAATGGTAAAGCGAACATGTGTGTGAAGCGAGTCGCCTCAACGATGACCATTAGTGCAAAAACAATGTCATGTATGCAAGAACAGTGAGATGAAAAATAAAAACTGAAACAATGCTTCTACAAGCTATCATACATCAAAATGACAACAAGCATTCATTGAAATCAAGTAGACAATGCTTACACAAAGTGAAATACAAAAGCAATAGAAATGCAACACAAGGCATGCAAAGTAGACTTACCCTAAAACAACTGAGCTGAATGTGTCGAAGACTCCTAGATGCAATGTGGGTTGTCAGAGTTGCAAGATCGATGTGAGGGATGAGATATCCATCATTTGGTACATAAGTTTTGATAAGATCGAGGTTATGACGCGCATGCCACAAATATAGGAAAAGAAACACTTGGCGGGAGGTTTCTAAACGATCTTTACATGTAACTTCTTGCTGCTAAAATATATCCCTATAATCTAGGGATGCCTTTTGCATGTTTCCTTTTGCTATTTCAGGAAAATTAGCCCATGCATGCAAATCAAGATAGATCAGTCTAGGAGGGGACTGGTCAACCTGAAGGCACATGCAATAGTCTGCAAGCCTGGGAAAGGGATTTGCACAATTTTTGGGTTTAGCAGGGCTCGGTGTCCCTTAGGCATTGCGCAATTTTTGGGGTCACTAGGTCACTGCCTCCCATAATTGCAAAATTTATGAGCTGAAGCCCAGTGTTGGGTTGGATTGCGCAATTTTCTGAGGGAGGGTTGCCTAGGTGGATTGCGCAATTCTGAAGTCCAGCAGGCAGCCCAACAGGATTGCGTAATTTCTGGAGGGAAGGCTGGTTCCCCTCCAGAATTGTGCAATTTTCAGAGGGAACATCTCAGCCAGAAAATTGACTAAGTCTGGAATGACAACCTATGGGTGGGAGATAAACAAGTTGACATGCATAGGCTGTTGAGTCACTGAAACTCAGCTGAAGCCTATGTACTTGATAGTGCAAGACATGCTGCTAAGAATGGTTGATAGGGAGGATCCAAAATGAAGTTAAGGAAAAACATTTTAGGGTGGTTGTAGCCATTACAACATAAATTTATAGCTTCCATGGAAGAGATTAATAGTTTGAAAAAGGAAAATGAGAAACTTAAGAAGAAAGCGCAAGATGGTGACCAAGACAAGACAAGCAAGGAAGTTGACCTTTTCAAGCTTCAAGTATAAGAAATAGATGAGGATCTCACATAACTTAAGGAGGAATTTCTTCAAAATAGAAGAAAGCATCATGAAGAAGTCATATCCATGACAAATCAATTAATTAAGGTAAAGAAAAGGGAACAAAATTTGTTAAGCCACCTTGAAAAAAGACTCAAGAGCTTGAACAAACTTGAAGCAGAGATTGGTCAATATAAGGAAGTGGTCTCCTCCCTTAGATATCAACTATAAGAAGCAAGGAAACAAGCACAAGGAGATGAGAAGGTGATGGAAGCTTTGGAATTCATACAAGGACAAGTTGATGAAGCAGAAAAGGAGAGAAACACCATGATATGCCAACTAGAAGAAAAGGATGATGACATCACCAAGTTAAGATCTTAAATCACTTCTCTTAAGGCCTAATCATGTGTAGAAACGAAGATGAAGGAAGAAATGGAGGTCATTCTATCAAAGAAGGATGAATAATGAAAGGAAATGAAGGAAGAGATTTTCTTTCTTAAAAAGGAAGTTGACTTGCTGAATAAGAACTTGAAAATTTCTCAAACCCTAAATGACATCCTAAGTCATCAAAGGTATCCCCTTGATAAATCAGGTCTTGGCTATGTAGGTGAATCCTCAAGCAAGAATGATGCAAACCCTAATGCTTCAAACAACAATGATGTGAGGAAGTCTGGAAGAAATGTTGATGCTCCCAGTTCCAACAAAGTCAAGGAGAAGAGTCAAGACAACAATGGAAGAAACCCTGCTCCAAGGAGACTTGCATATGGTGTCAAGAATACAAGAGGCAATGAATATCATCAAAGAATCCCAAGGCAAAAGGACTTCAGAAGTACATGAAGGAAATCTTCATCTCCTAGGTACCAACGTATATTTCTTGGTTATTACTATTCTTGTACAAACTTTGGGCACATGGAAAAATATTGTAGGGCATATCACAAAGGCAAATATAATGGTCCCCATCAATCTCCTAGAAGCAATTTTGCAATAAGAATTCATGATTACTCATTCATAAACAAGATGGAGTGCTTCAATTGCCATAACGTTGGACATATGGCATGTGATTGTAACTTGACTTGGGTCCCTACACAATATAGAACCATGATAACCAAGCTAGAAAACAAAGTTACACATATATGGATAAAGAGGAAAATTGGATCCGAAAGTATCTTAAACACTCTAGCCAACAATGCATGTTGTTGATTTGATGAAGAAATCCTTGACATATGTGATATTCCAATTTTGATGATGAGACTCTTACAAAAAGGAGACCATGAATACTATTAGGGGGAGCTTGTGATTTTTGAATACTCTTGCAAAATCTATCCAAAGCCCTTGATGAGTCACACATGGACAATCTTCTTTTTATAGATCATCTCTTAGGAGAAACTCCAATGGACCATTGTTGAAGATGTCTTCCACTTGATCACAAGGCAAGCAATCTTTCTTGAGCTAGAGGAGTTTATGCAGGTAGGGGGACTTGGTTCATCACATGAAAAAATTAAAACACATCTATCATGGATCACATTGAAAGAAGGAAGAACACCTTGAAAGGGTGAGCAACATATATATCATGGAGAACTATCATTGATGAAGAAAATACAATGGGAGCAACATATCAAGAAGCATCTTGATAAAGGGAGCACTTGGGCACCCTGTTTTCCATTGATGTCAAA
>APFE031106850.1:95464-185100 GCA_000404065.3 Pinus taeda | reverse complement strand
ACTTTGAAGAATACTGCAGATGCATTGAAAAAATCTGTGAGCTCTAAGAAGTTCTCTTGGTGTAGAGAGACAATGGGCATTTCAGGGCTGGGAAAATGACTAAGCTCTTGTGGCCCCTTGTGGAAAGAAAACAACAAGTGGGAGAATGTTGGGTTGTGTTATATTCTTTCCACGTAGTTAACAGGGGGTTTGAAGGGCACCCGTAACCCCAATTTATGGGGTTCAGGGCAGTGCCTCGGAAAAATTTGGTTTTGGACCCTATGTTAGTTTGGGCGGACCCACCTATGGTTTTGTGCATGATTTTCGCACATGTTTTTTGGACGCGATGGTTGTGGGTCCATGGTATTAGATGCTTCGGCATGTATAAATATGTATTGTAACATTGAAAGGAACATAATGAAAAATCAAGATGGTAGTCCCGGTTTTGGGATCCAGGGGAAAATATCTATGTATATGTGTTTTATGTGTTCTGCTCTCGCATTATTTATTTTCTGTGTTTTAGAATTCGTATGCAGGTAATTTCTGTACGGGGTTAAAACCTACAAGAGTCCTCAAGAATCTAAGTCAGAGCCTGAACCAAATATAGGGTTGGAGCCCTTGAGGTTGGTGCCTCAAAATTGACAAGGTTAGAGCCTTGGAATTCCAAGCTAGTGCTTGGAAAATACAGGTTGGATCCTGGGATATTTAAGATTGGTGTCTTCATCTAGGGTTGAAGCCCTCCATATATTGTACTTGATTTATTGTAAAGAATAAATTAATAAAAGCATTTATTCTTATTGTTCATTTGGTGTTCTAAATATAAGTGATCTAACTGGTAAAAGTAACAATTGAAAAGAATACTGGTTCACCCCCCTTCTTAGTATTTCCAACAAACATTAGCGAGCATGAACTAGCCTGAGCTCAAGAAAAATCCATGGGACAGTGAATGGAGTTTTCTTTAACTTTTTCAGACTCCTAAAAATTGAAAACACCGATGAGCATTAACTGATCTGGGCTCGAGAAAAATCCATAGAACAATAGTATTAATTAGGTTCATTTGCCAATAAATTGGAAGTGGCAAAAAAAATAGAGGTCAGCCTCGTTTCAAAAAGAGGAGGATATCCAGCTACAGAATTCCTTCCAGTTGCAAAACTTGGAACTTGATCATTGACTTCTTTTTCCTCATTTTCTGACATTTCCACTGCAATTTCATAATTTCTGTACTAGTGTGTGATTTTTGTAATTTTTCCAGTTGAATAAATTCACATGCAACATCAATAATCACTATTAGCTACTCCAACTTGACCTTCAGAACATGCTAAGCTACAAGGGGAAGCCTGTAGGATCTCAATTTCAAGGTTGTACATTTGGGTACCTTATTAAAATGTCATTTGTTAGTGGAAAAGAAGTCTTCTGTGTTCATCCGGTACTGAAGAAAATATTTGCGCGTGATCCAGTAATGGAGGTATGAGATCAATATTTTATTTTTTTCTATTAAGGTTCATATTAATCATGTGATGAATATATAATTATCCTCATAATACTTTTATTACCATCACTTGTTAAGCCCCTACCCTAATCCTAAAGTACTTACCTTCATTCTCCGGTTGTTCCAAGAAAAAGTTCCTTTTTAATATGATTAAGTGGGATGATTATGGGTGTGATTAGATGAATTCCAATCATAATATGAGCAAATTAATTCTAAAATCAAGCCTCTGTGGGTTGTTTAAACAATGATGTTACCACCATTTCATAAGCATAAAGTTGAATGATGACGATGAATGATTACTGGAACATTGATATGGATTGTCTCATACTGCTATACTCAACCACATACTATTCATCATGTTTAAACACTTATTTGCATGAAGTGCGATATCATCAATGGGAATTATTTCTAAATCAGCTCCGTATACAATGTATCGTTGTCATCCCATATGAAATCACCTAGTAATTATGGAAACAATGTGACTTTTTCCATTCGCTTTCGAATTATAAATTCTCATATGGATGGCTTTGCCATCCATATGAGCATAATTTATCTTTTGCTTGGCCTTCATTTCATGAGCCCCCACTGATTCATCTGGCACTCTGTCAACTATTTATGGTACTTTGTTATCGCCCCATTCGACACTCTGTCAACCATTTCCGGTACTCTATTATCGCCCCATTCGACACTTTGTCGACCATTTCCGATACTTTGTAATATCACTTCCTGTACTCTATAATACTATTTCCGGTACCCTGTTAACACCATTTCTAGTACCTTAAGTCACCACTTCTGGTACTCTATTATCATCTTTGGTACTCGGTCAACTCTAGTACTAAACCCTTCCCAAGTCCGAGATTCGCTCTTAAAGTCGGCATGGGGGTAGATAGGTATGAACCAGAGTTCTGGTCTTATAGAGAAATTGAGGAATATCAGTTGTTCAAGGAGAAGATCGAGCAAGCTAGATGGATTCCATTTCTTAAGAAGTTCAAAGGGTACCATGATGGAATTTCTCACTCCTTCACTCAAAATTATGATGGTGAGAATGTTTAGCTATGAGGTCTGCAATTGAAAATCACAGGGGCTACCATAGTAGAGGCCATGGGATTATGAGCCGCATGGGAAAAATATTCCAAGGGTGTGAGCATTAACAAGGATCTCTGTCAAAATTTCTTTATCACTGAACACTTGAACCCCAATTGGACTAAAGGCATCCAAAGGAATTGGGTCAAAGAGGAATATAGGTTGATGCTCAACAACTTGAAAAGGTTATTGACTTGTGAAGGTAGGTATAGAATCACCTTTCTTTACCACCTAAGGATTCTGTTAAATTTTGAAGGAGGACCTCAGATAAATTTCTCATACTTCCACTGGATGAGTTTAAACAAGATGGAAAGAGGAGTTAAACCGACCTCTAAATAGGTTGAAACCAACTTCTACCATCATGGGTTGATAAAATTGTTAGCTACTCATGAGATAAAGAAGTAGGGTAGAAATTGGAAGAAATTCCTCTCACAAAATTTTGCTCAAGGAGAAGGTTCCAAGCACATAGAGAAAATCATGCCTAGGGATAGCAATAAGGACCTAGATAACAGGTAGGAGAGTAGTAAGAAGAAATAGAGGAAGTTGAAGTCCAAAAAAGGCATTGATAGCCCTACTCCATCAAGGTCTGTTAATAAGTCAGACAAGGGTAAAATAGTAGAAGAGGAGGAAACTCCTACACCAATAGTAAAGCGACCGTCAAAGGGTAAGAGACCCCCTCTTGATTTACCCACTCCAAGTAAAATCTCAACTAGTGAGAAGAAGAAGAAGAAAAAGCTAGCTGACAATGATAAAGGAGAGTGCACAAGCACTACTTCAGAGGTGGATGTTGAGTTAACTCAGGAAGAGACTCATGCATTATGTGTTAAAAAGGTGAAGAAGCCTAGAACCAGTGAAAAGGGTGACAGGGCACAATATTTTGAGAAAAAGGAGAAACAAGCACATAAAGAAGAATTCACAGAGTCCCTGTCACAAAAAAAGGGGTAGAAGAGAAGATTGTTTCCGCTATCAAATATGGTGAGTCATCATGATCTCCGCGTCAAACTACTAGGAGCATGGAAAAACAGGTAATGACCACTCATACTCCTCTTCGAGAAAATCCAATAGATGTATCTACCTCATCTGAAAAGGAACATGCACAAAATGAAATTCTTAATGAAATTGAGGAATTAGTTGCAGAGACTTTGAAAGAATTGAGAAGAGAGGTTGAAGCTAAGAGAAAAATTGCCAAGAAGGAAACAATTGGACCTACTAGTTCTTTAACTAGACAACAAATGATTATAAAAATTGAAAAACTTCAGAAGAAAAATGAGAAACTAAGGGGAGAGATGAAAGAATATAAGATGTTGGATGAATACCTCAAGAAAGAAAATGAGAAGTTAAAAGAGAAAAACTAGTGGTTGCAAGAGAAGTACGATGATGCCTTCACTAAGCTGAAGAAGGCCCTTCACCTCATACACTATACCAGGGTCATTAAAATGGAACTCAAAGAAGAGGCCTTAGGAGTTGTTGTGGTATTCAAAAAAACCCCCATTTATTAATGATAGTAGTTAATATTACGTTAATAAATGGGGACCCTTTAAAAAAATTTATCCAAAAAAACAAAACTTAGCATTTAGGCATTTCTTTTATTTTTGGAATAAAGCAAAGATAATAATCAAAACCTTTTTTAGGAAACTACTAAAAACTTACCTTTTCATATATAGCATGACTAAAACCCACCAAAGGACCTTTCTAAACCTCCAAAATAAAGTAAAATGATTAAATAAGGACTCTATGGTCGAAACTATCATAAAATCCGATGTAAACTAAGTCCTTAAAGATTTTTAGGCTTAAGTCTCGCATCACATATCACCACTTATAAAGGACCCACTTTTAAAGCGATATTGCGAAACGTGCGAGATGCAAAACTATGATGGCGTTGTGACCTTTATCGCATCACATTTCGGGCATTCAAACAAACACCTTGTACTTACCGCCAGCCGATATTGCGAAATACGATCAAGACCCGGACCCACACCTTAAAAAATCATAAGCAAATGTTTTAAGTGTGCCATACATTAAAAAAGGTCTTTTACATAGGATAAACCTAGTGATTAGTTATGTTTTGAAACAACTAAAGAACGGATCACATCTCGCATCTCGTAGAAACACAACAGGAGGTAAGAAAGGTAAAATGACATATTGCGATTTGCGATATTGCTTTGTAAATCGCACAATCGCTATCATTGCAGTACAATGGCTCGCCACCCTAGAAGCTTTCTTCATGTTTTATGATGAAAACATTTATGAGCATTAAAGCTAAGAGATAGAGAATCATTAGTGGGCATTTAGTAAGAAATAACTACATTTATGTGTGAAAATATGTTTAGCTTGATATGATATCTTCTTACGGGTGTTCAAATAAAACTCCTTTTACCACCTTTACAAGCTATCTATATTATTTCATTTTTACGTTCATCTTTGTGTATCCGATAGCTGTTGTACTTCACTTTCAGGAAAAATCCGCAGAGAAAAGCATTGAGAACAATGGTGAAGAAAGGCAGGGTTGTCGCCTCTGAGAAGTTAGAGATGATTCCTTGTTTGCAGATACCACATGCATCAGAGAGGGAGGAATCTTTACATGGGAGGCTATGTATAACATACTGGAGGAGGAGCAACCGAGGATTATGGAAACAAAAATTTCAGTTGACGGACGTGATTCCTTAGATGCTTCCATGCTACAGACGACATGCTCGTTTTTGCACCGCATAGCCGCTCGACCGAAGATAATCCCTTATATTGATATGGTTAAATGGGTTATTGATGAAGCCAACATCTCAAACAAAGAATTCAAGACAAGAAGCCAAGGGGTTATGGGATATTTTACCCCGGACAACCTACGACTTATGTATCACCTGCCAGAGACACAAGTCATCTACAACAAGAAATTCACGGAGAAGTTTACCAAAGAGAATGTGCACCTGCGCCTGGTCGAATAATGAAGAGAAAATCAAGAAAGACAAAAATGGTATGTACACTGCTTCGTCTATTTTTCCCCCTTATAGTTTTGCAGAAGCCATGTTATGTAGACTGTTTGGCAGACCTGATAGTACTAAGTTCTCCCCAGAGTGGTTGCAAAAACAATTATCAAGTATAGAAGGAGAAGAAGTGTTGCTTCGAGGGTTTACCCTCCATTTTTTATGAGCGCCTATGTCATGGATGCTATTTGTTTTAGTTCGAAATTCCCTATCATGGGATGGAAGTGGATTGTTCGTAATCCACTTCCCATTCACATATACCACAAGGACATGTGGGAATCCAATTTTCAACCACATTTTTTCAAGATTTTCCATGGAGTTATGCTCCCTATTCACAAGTGGCTTTATAATCAGATGCCCCAAGGTTTTCCCAAGAAGTTGAAGTTGACATCCTCCCAGTGGCTAGATGGTTTGGGGAGGAAACATTTACATAAATCAGAGTTTTTGGCAGCATCATCTCCCCCCATGTCCTCCCATACTATGTTCCAGATAAATTGATGGCTAGAGAGATAGCCTATAAAACAACTAGTGAGGGAGGAATGAGCAAGACACTAAAAGAATAAAAAAAGGCCATTTGGCCTACATTCCCTGTATAGTGTGAAGCATTTTCATTACATGACCTAGGGCATGTGTTTAAAGAAGTAGAGAACATGCTATCTCTGAAATTACCTAAATTCCTTGGACGACAATATGACGTGTTCGGCACTGTCGAGAATTTCACCACTCTGGTGAAAATAAAAGTATTCAATAATGAGGAGGATTTTTTTGATGACATATTTTGCCAGAAAAACACCTTCGCAGAGGTGAAACATATGGCACAACTACTTTTTGACTGTGAAGATCTAGAAAATGTTTACAGTTACAGAGAAAGGAGGCTAGCAAAGGTTCCATTCGACCAATTATTGATTGAACCAATAAGGGAGCCTACTCCCAGTGTGACTATAGAAGGTGACTCCAAAGAAAATTCCAAGTCCGATTCTGGAGCAGAATATCAAGAGAAATCTATCGGGGAATCACAACAGTCATCACAAAATGCGAAAAGTAGAAGCATGGAGTCAGTAAAGGACACAACCTAATCTAAACAGAAGATAGTTAAAGAAGCTTCAACTAGCAAGCAGGCTAAAATTTCTACTACCTCCGCACAGCCAGTAAAACCCATGGTAATTGACTTAGAAGAAGAGTGGGACAATTTTAATAAAAGTCTCAACATAGAGGAACATGTGCTAGAATTGCAAACTCCACAATAGAAAATAGATCTGGAAATTACAATGGAAGAGACTGCAAATACACAAGAGATAGAGCACATCCATGTTACCCCCACTTTCGAAATAATTTTGAGAATAGAAGAAATTCCCCCTCTGTATGTATTTTATAGCCCACAGCACAAGGCCGTGGTGAAAAGGAAAATAAAGAAAAGGAAATTGGACTCTACGGTTGCTATTACCCCTAAAAATGAACTAATGGATGTTCTATGGAAAGACTCACATGTTGACCCATCTTCCAACCTTACTAGATTCTCGCAATTTGCAAGTGCTTGCACTACAATGACCATGGACAAAGTAACAATACAAATGTTTCTTAGAGAAAAGGAAGATAAAATAACGTCGCTCGAGCAACAATTACAACAAGTTAAATCCGGCCAGTAGGTAGAGATACAGTTGGCCAAGCTTCAACAGGTATTTGAATAGATGCAAATAGAACATCGAACCAGCTTAGCCAAGAAGAAGCACAGGTGCAGGCAATCATTGATCTACATAAATAAGATCCAAAAATTGATCAGTTTATTACCAAAGCATTCGGCCTTAACTCCCAGCGGATGCACCATAAAGAATTATTGTGCCAGAAGATTTCACAGTGGAAATCTTATTGCAAAACAAGCGATAAACTGACAAGTCAAGTCATAGAGATGGGACTTGAATATGATGAGATCTTTAAAAAGGTCCTTGATTTCATCGAATAGAAAAATACAGAGGATGGGAGAAAAGTTGACCTACCCAAGCTAGAAGAATTGCATAAGGAAATCCTATTTGCAAGTTGTGATTCTCAGCTTAGTGAAGCAAAAAAGGCAACAATAGACGTGGCGACAACATCAAACAGTTTCATAGAAAATATCAATTAAAATTTGCATAGTGCCAATCTCATGGCAGAGTCCATTCTAGGTTTCCTCCCTGATGCGAAACAACTCGAACAACAATGGAAATAGGTAGCGGAAGAAAAAGAAGAAGTGATAAGGAAAACAACCAGGTTAGATTGGGAGGCATACTAGCAACATTTGGTCAAGCCTCACAACCAATGGATGACCTTGTGATGCCTAACCATTTCTACCGAGAAAATGGCACCAACATTGATTGATGTCGTATTCCCTAGATAGTTGAAAGCTGAAGTTGGCCAACCAACACAACTGAAGCCCATGATGAATATTTGCGATCTGAAAGATCAAATGCAGGATAGTTAGTCACCTTGTTTATTTCCATTTTGATTTTATTTTTGCACAAATTGAGGCAGGTCGTTTAAACCTCCTCACCTATTTTTGTAATAACCTATTTTTAGTTTTATAGTTTTAGTATTTAAACCCATCTCATGCATTTAGAGAAGGGTCCAGAATTTTATCAGAAAATCTCTTCAAAACATGCACTTCTGTCCCTTTGAGGAAGTTCTCATGAAATATATGGAACATAATTTA
Source organism: Pinus taeda (assembly GCA_000404065.3). Lineage (NCBI taxonomy): Eukaryota > Viridiplantae > Streptophyta > Pinopsida > Pinales > Pinaceae > Pinus > Pinus taeda. The sequence continues at coordinate 176,888 of APFE031106850.1, read as the reverse complement.
TTTTTATTTGATTTCACATCTTCTACTGAAATTGCACTTTTGTATCCTTAGATGGTGTTGAATGAATTGAAGATAGATCAATATTGCTGAAACACATGAGTAGGACGTATTATAAATGGTACTTTTATCTCGTAATCCTTTTTACTTATGTATTAAGCAATGCTTTTTTCAAATTGTTTATGTATGAAAGTATGAATCTGGATTGCCATTATTGCACTTCTATATGATAATGATCTTTATTTTATGTTGAATATATGAATAATTCCTTATGTGATATATCTTTCACAATCGTTTCGGCTAAGTTTTTATACTAAATGATTATTGTTAAAACAGATTCACTTCCAATCGCAATTGAATGATATTTATTACCAGTTGCTTTCAGAAATTATTGTAGATAACATACATCAAGTTAATCCCGGGTATATTTATAATTAGATAGTTCTTAAATTAGAAAAAAATGCATTGTGATTGTTAGTTTAGATTAGGTTACTTTTAGCTTGAACATTACTTTAAAACATCACATATCATCTCGTCAGCGCAAGCATTAAATAGATTGGGAAACTGGTCCCATTATCCCCAGTCAGAGCCACTACTCCAAATGAAAAAGGCGCTGCCAACCAAGGTTCAGACCGTGTGGTTTTCCCCCATGTTGAGTCAATGATTTTCGAGGCTTCAACAAGAGTGAAGGTCTTAGATCCAAGCAATTGATATTCAGGTGAGAAGGCTCCATTTTTAAAATTTTGAGGAATAGTTCAACACTTTTTGCATGAGGACATGGGAGAACTTGAGCGTGTGGGAATGTTGGGTCTCATTTTTATGCATATAATACCTTACATTGTCCTCTATTTTTTTGGCCAATTTCACCTCAAACCTATGTACTACTTTCCTATCTTCTTCCATAATATACCTCTTAGCCTCCTTATGTATCTATGAGGTAATATATATTTCAAAGCATGATTTTTATGTATTATTGTAGTAGGAATAGAATTATTGATTCTTTATGCTCTCTAATTAATTGGATTGACTCACATAGATGTTTAGACCATGTTCCTACTCATCTGGTACTAGTGTATTGATCCGGTACTAGTGCTCCTACTCATCTAGTACCAACATTATCGGTCCAGTACTAGCGCTCCTACTTATCTGGTACCAGCGTTATCAATATGGTACTTTTGTTCTCATCTGGTACCCGTGTGTTTTCCTATCATCTACCCAAAAACATTTATGTGTGTTCCTGCTTACCTATGTTCACCCGCTTACCTGTGTTCATTCGGAACCTGCGATCCAATACCTGTGCTAATTCCGTACCACCTGCATTGACTATGTTATTTCGGTACCAGAACCTACTTTCCAGGTTCAGTGGTTGAGCGAATTGTCTTCAATGAGGTTGAGGAAACTGTTGGTCAAAGGCATCATCTTGTTATAAAAAATCGAGATATGCTTCCTCCTCATGCATTGCGTGTCATGAGGATGAAGCCGAATGTGTAAAATGAGCTAAACTATAATATTTTGTAGTGATTTGTTACTATTATATTAGGCCTTGATGTAACGCCATTTCTCTATAAGAGAAGGCTTGTACATGATAGCCAGTTAAATATAGATAGAGAGAGAGAGAGAGAGAGAGAGAGAGAGAGAGAGTTGGAGAGTTAGATAAGTATCTAGATTTCCAGCAGTGTTCTGCTAAAGATGTGATTGAACCATTAAGCATTTTAATCTTTCTCTTTGAATTAATGATATGAGTAGCGATTGATAAGTTCCTTGTGTAAAATCAATTTCTTAGTTTTGTAATTTCTTCAAGCTTTCCTTGGTAGTTCAGCAAGGGCCCACCGAAGCCATCAAGGCAAGTTCTTATTATAGTTATTATGCATATAGTTTTGTTTATGTAGTGTTAAGTATTTGATGTGATTTCAGTCCTGTTTCATATAAGTAATTTCGGAGTGACAGTTCATTAGTTTTATGAATGAAAACTTTAGTTCTTAAGTTGCACATTTAATTTTTGATTTCTATTTTGAAGAATAGGGAAGCTAAGATCAGAGATCTCACCATTCACCTACATGTGTTGTTAGTGAAGACTCTTGTCATACATTTCCTATACTAGAATGCAGAGTTTCTTTTAGGATTAGTCCTGGTTGCTTTGTTTAATGTTTGAATGTAGTGAATTGCTTCTAGTGTAGTGATTGAGATCAATTTCTACAGGAAAACAGAGTTAGAGCCATCTTTCTATTTCATGAGCAAGTAAATGGATAGACTTGTTATCTGAGAAAGAATATTTATCTCACACTCTTGTTAAGATTTTATTTATGAGCTTTTCTTTCTGATCTTTAAATTGTGTGATGAAGTTAGATTAAAATTTGTGGAGTGAAGTATTATTTTTAAAGTACTTCTTATTTAGGCTATACTCATTAGACATAGGAAATTATCTGTTATCAACACATATAGTGTATAAAATCTACTGATTACGAATCCCTGGTTGATAATTTAATATTGTGGCGATATATCATTCATATAATTTCCCCAACAATTGTTGCTGGTCAACTTAAAGGTGGTGAATGGTTTGTCAAACATGTGTGACATAACTCCTAAGGTATGCAATATATTTTGTGACATTTAATACTATATACAGGATAAAGAAAATAAAATTTCCATTATTTTTAATGTTGGTAGATTGATCTGCATCATTTCATTAATTTGTAGCATTTGGATGCAATATGTACGATTAATATTGTTTAGTAAATTAACCAACATTCATTTTTGTTTGTTTGTTTGTTTGTTTGTTTGTTTGTTTGTTTATGTTGTAGATTATTAGGCGAATTTTCGTTACCATCATCAAATGTTTTACCTCATACGTACCAAGATTTACATGCCTTTATGAAAGATATTGGAATGGAGTATCAAGCTATTCATGCATGCCTTAACGACGGTATTCTCTATTATAAAGAGCATGCATTGAAAGAAAAATGCCCAAAATGTGATGAGAGTAGATATCAAACCGATATAACAATAAAAAAGGTGCCTCACAAGGTCCTTCATTATATTCTCATAATTCCAATTATGCAACAATAGTTCAAGTGCAAAGGCATAGCCAAACTTATGGATTACCATGAAAGGAATAGAAGTGAAGATGGTGTTCTCCGAATGCCTGCAAATGGATTTGCATTTAGGAATATAGAGTAAAAGTGGCCAGAATTTAAAAGATAACATCATAATCTTAGGCTTCCATTAGTAGTTGAAGATGTCAATCCATTTGGAGTGGCCAAATCTACTCACTTGGTGTGGCTCATTTTTGTTATCAACAATAACATTCCTCCGTGGAAGTCAATAAGGAGGGAGCACATAATGTTGACAATGATTGTTCCAAGTATTAATTCATTTAGAATATTTTTTTTAGCACAATAACATCTCATTTGTCTTGTTTGCTTCATAATTATGTCCTATATTTTTTTGTTAATTGACTCATATATGTTCAACTATGCCTTATAATTATATCTTATATGTAGTAATTATGTATTGTATGTTCAATCAATTAGGTAAGTACTAGGTCAAAGACATGAATGTATATATTAGGCCTCTTATCGATGAATTAGTGGAGTTATGGAACAATGTCACTATGTATGATATCTCTAGACCAATAGTTGCACAAAGGGAATTTGAATTCCATGCAATGCTTGTATGAACGATTTGTGATGCCCTAGGGCTAACACATTTCTATTGTATGTTATAACATTACCCTGCACTTTAATAATGTTTAATTTTATGAAGTTCATTTCAAGTATGTTTTTTAAATAGTTCGACCTTCATTGTACATACTTAAAATAATTGATATAAAAATTATTCCATCTCTTGCAGGTCTTCAAACAAAGGGTAAATTTGTTTGTCTAGTTTGTGGTCCTAAGATTAAATTTTTTCGTTCAATAAGCTTAGGAAAGGAGGTCTTTGATGAGTATAGGCACTTACTTTCTAAGAACAGTAGGTACTGAAGTACTGAAAACATCTTTTCAATGGGAAAGAAGAGACTGGAGTAATACCATGGAGAATGACACCTCGTGCATGGAAGTTGAAATATACTAGATTCTCTCAAAGGTATGGATTGAATTGTCAAAGTATCAATATACATTATATCTTTGGATTATTTTATCTGTTTATGGAATTTTCTTCATTATACTAATTGACAGGTTATATTGTTGTTATAATATCTTTATCTATGATTCACGTTGTAGGTTGTGAAGGAATTAATAACGAGGCACTTCCACGAGGAATGAAAAGTTATCCTGAGCACTTCAATAGAATCCCCTACTATGAGCACCTATAAATTTCTTATTTTCTTGATACAATTCACATTGGGAAGAATGTAACAGAGACCTTATGGCGAATCTTAGATGGAAGGAGAGATAAAGAAAAAATTGTCAAGATCTGTAATGACATTAAGGAGGCCGATCGTGCATTGCAAAGTGTGAGTCATTCAAATAGTGATGGAGATGACTAAAATATAAGCACCCTTCCATGGTTATTGATAAAGAAACAAAGCAAACATGTGAAAGAGGTTATTTAAAAAATTAGATTTCCAACTGGATTTTCTTCAAACATAAAGAATATCCTAACAAAGAAAGGTGAATTAAGTGGGGTAAAAACTCATGATTGGCATACATTCATTAAGGTAATTATTTTGGTATTGTATATATATTTACACCGAAGGTGTCCCTTTTTGAAATTGGTCAGGCTAGGCATTCATCTACCCTTTTCATATCTATTTGACATATGTTCGTCTATTGTTTTTCCCATTAAGTGACATATGTTATTTTCATACCTGACTAGGGTGCGTGGGCAATCTAAGGTTGGTCTAACTCATCCGTGCCAAAGATTTCTACACCGAACAACATTAGAAATGGTAAGATAGAGTCCCACATCAACATGTGTGTATACAAGGCCAATGTGAATGCATATTAATGCTTCCTCTTGCCGACACGTTTCCCTTACTATAGAATTGATCTAGGTGGATATTGGTGGCCACCTGCCTATTCCACTTGGACCCCCAACACTGTCTCTTTCAGTTTTTCGGTTTATCTAATTGTAGCACAATTTACCATTTTTGGCAGCTTTTCGGGTCTTGAACTTCTAGATCCGTTTTGGGGCCCTAAACAACGTTTTTAGGGTAAACAGAGAGACCAAATCTAAGTACAAATAGTGTCATGATCGACATTGGGTGTTGCACAATTTCCATGTGGGAAAAAAAGTTTGGCTACATTTGTAGAAGGAGCGCCTTGTTGGACCCCACCACAAGCTTCGCCCACTCTGATATGGGTCATACACCATCACTAAGGCTATAGGGGACAATTCCTTTGAGCTTAGTATCCCACTGTTCCTTGGTCCTCACCCAGTGTTCAATGTAGACCACCGTCAGCCATCCTTTCCACCATTATTGGACACATCCGACGTTGCAGAACAAATCACACCAATAGAGCTAAACCCAAACTACATGGAATAGGACACCACTGATCGGATCATGGACACACAGATCAAGAACAATCGCCAAAAGAAGATCCAACTATATCGGGTTGTCAAAGCTGGCCAACTCCTTCACCAAGGCAAGTGGCTCACCAGGGACTAAGTTCAACAGAAGTTTCCCCATCTCATGGAGGCACTCAATGAAATGGGGACCATTGCTTCCTAAGGGGGGAGGAATGATCTAGGTGGATATTGGTGGCCACTCGCCTATTCCACTTGGACCCCTAACACTAACCTTTCAGTTTTTTCGGTTTCCTTTATTGTAGCACAATTTACTATTTTTGGTAGTTTTCGGGTCCTGAACTTTCAGATTAGTTTTGAGGCTGTAAACGACGCTCTTAGGGAAAAAGGAGAGAAAAAATCTAAATACAAGTAGCACCATGATCAGCATCAGGTGCTGCACAATTTCCAGGTGGGCGACAAAGTTTGGCTACATTTACAGAAGGAGCACCTCGTTGGACCCCACCGCAAGCTTCGCCCACTCTGATATGGGAAACACACCATCACCAAGGTTGTAGGGGACAATGCCTTCGAGCTTAGCATCCCACCGTTCCTTGGTCTGCACCTAGTGTTCAATGTAGACGATCGTCGGCCATACTTTCCACCATTGTTGGACACATCCGGCATTGCAGAACAACTCACACCAACATAGCTAAACCCAAACTGCATGAAATAGGCCATCACTGATCAGATCATGGACACAAATCAAGAACACTCGCTAGTGGAAGATCCAACTATATCAGGTTGTCAAAGCTGGCCAACTCCTTCACCAAGGCAAGTGGCTCACTAAGGACCAAGTTCAACGGAAGTTTCCCCATCTCATGGAGGCACTCAACGCAATGGGTACAATTGCTTCCTAAGGGGGGAGGAATGATCTAGATGGATATTGGTGGCCACCTGCCTATTCCACTTGGACCCCTAACACTGTTCGTTTCAGTTTTTCGGTTCCCTTAATTGTAGCACAATTTACTATTTTTGGCAGTTTTTCGGGTCTTGAACTTCTGGAGCAGTTTTGAGGCCCTAAACGACGTTTTAGGGAAAACAGAGAGACCAAATCTAAGTACAAGTAGTGCCATGATCAACATCGAGTGGCACAAAATTTCCAAGTGGGAGACAAAGTTGGATACATTTGCAGAAGGAGCGCCTCGTTGGACCGCACCGCAAGCTTCGCCGCTCTGATATGGGCCATACACCATCACCAAGGTTGTAGGGGACAATTCCTTCGAGCTTAGCATCCCACCGTTCCTTGGTCTGCACCCAATGTTCAATGTAGACCACCGTCGGCCATACTTTCCACCATTGTTGGACACATCCGATGTTGTAGAACAACTCACACCAATAGAGCTAAACCCATATTGAATGGAATAAGCCACCACTGATCGGATCATGGACACACATATTAAGAACAATCACTAGTAGAAGATCCAACTATATTGGGTTTCAGAGCTGGACAACTCCTTCCAAGGCAAGTGGCTCACCAGGGACCAAGTTCAGCAGAAGTTTCCTTATCTCATGGAGGCACTCAATGCAATGGGGACCATTGCTTCCTAAGGGGGAAGGAATGATCCAGGTGGATATTGGTGGCCGCCCGCCTATTCCACTTGGACTCCTAACATAGTCACTTTCAATTTTTTGGTTTCCTTAATTGTAGCACAATTTACTATTTTTGACAGTTTTTTGGGTTTTGAACTTCCGAAGCCATTTTGAGGTCCTAAACAACGTTTTTAGGGAAAACAGAGAGACAAAAATTGTCCCAAACCATCTTTAAAATATCTTTTTTGCCTCCTCTTTGATATCTTTGAAATGAGGTATTATGATAGCCAAACGAAGATCGTATACCAAAGTGACGACCCCGGGAAGTTGATGTACCAATTTACCCAAACGGGGCCAACAATTTTGGTGCTTCATCTCCTAGGGTTAGGTTTTTGGATGTTTAAGCTTTTCCATTGTTTATCAATAATAAATAAGCCTTTGAGCCTCATTGTAACACAGTTCATAGGCATGTAGCTGCCACATCTCTTCTCAGAGATAAGATACCATCGCCCGAGCTATATTATTTCCATTCTGTTTGTAAGCATAGTTCAATATTTTTCTATTAATGAAATGAATTGTTTTTTAGATGAATCTATGTATTTATGATTATATCTGTAAGTTGTTGCATTCCTATTTAAGTTTGGATCAGTATCCACCATATCTAGAAGACGCCTTTGCTTGTGTAATCTCCATGCCTGCATGTATCACATTTTCAATTATAAATGCATAATCACCCAACATCTCTATAATTATACATGGTAAACCGTTGTTGATAAAGTGGAAGTGTTACCCATTCTAATAAGCTTTGTGCTTCAACAAGAAATGTTATGTCACTGCTATTCCACCCACACACAATCTCAAGCACTAAAACTCCAAAGTTGTACACAGTTTTCCCCTCATTGTATGCTCTGGTGCCATGTAACCGTTGCATACTCCAATCACAAACTATTCAAATGAGTGGGGTGCTTAATAATGTACAAATGCATACATGTTTTGTGTCAAAAAATTGTATAAAGAAAAGGACACAGGGTAACATTCATATTATGTCCCTACAACTCATGTTTGGATATGAGTTTCGTCTTTAGGAAACAACCTTTCTAACCCAAAGTATATTATCTTCGGATTCTATTCCTCATCTAGAATAATGTTATTTTCTTTAATGTCTCTGTGAATGATTCACATGTGTGAATCTTTGTGCAGATAAAGAAGACCACGAGCTGTTCCGATTATGATGTTATGATGCTTTTTCAAATCGAGATGTCTCTTTTTCTCTAGCTTTGTATTTGAATTTCAATGCTAGAAGATTTGAAAACATTCAATTAATCAAACTCATTAATTTTACTCAACAATTATTATCATCCCCTCAACAAAAAAATCCAAAATGAAATATCAAAGAGAAAAGTGTCAAGACTCTTTTTTTGAAAATACTCATAAATAAGTAATATTTTTTGTCCCTCAACACAATAGCCAAGCAACTTTACAATATTTCAATGTTGAATGGCCAAAAGCTTCATCTCATTCATAAATTCATGTTTTCCTTGCCCAGATCTTACACACAATATCTTCACTGCAATTTCTTTGCCATCTCTAGTTAATCCCTAAAACAACCAACCACATCAAGATAAGCCTATCAACAAACCCATTTTTTGTCGATCCTCTCAAAGATCATGACATGTTATACAATTTCATGGTTTTAAGATAATGGGTACATTGTAAAAATTTCCTACAAATATAGCTCTTTGCTACCATGTAGAAAATTTGTTGTAGGTTAACCCGATAATGCAATATAAATCAAAGCATAACATTATAACCTACTTCTACTATCAAAGTGCGGGAGCTTAAACATCGAGCTGAACACATATAACAAGAAGAAGAAGAATCAATGCAAAATACACATGAAAATACTTTGGGGAAAGCCTCAACTAAAAACCCCACTATCTGTATTATCATACAAGGTGGAAATACATAGGAATTATACAAAGCCTTAGCTCTCACAGCTAGCCAACTCTCAGTACAATCCTCACAGATGCTCCGAACACGCAATCTTGTGCTCTTCAGCCTTCCTCTCTGCCTCCCAAGCTCCTATTTCCTTGTGTTTTGTTCTCCGGGATGATCTTCCTTCAAACCAAGTGGAACGTTGCTCTTCACATTGTCAGAACTGCACAATCCTCAAGGAATGATGCCTTCTGCATGCATGAGTTTTCTTTATAAAAAACACATGCAACTAATAGTACACTGTCCTTGACATTTAATCTCAACTAGTCTTTCTCAGAATAACATGCATGAGTTTCTGATGAGGGAATATTCAGTTAACTGAGTACACTAGTTGAGTGCATGCATGCATCAACTGACTGATAACTCACAATAGTTCCTCAAACAATTTGGAACTAATTTAACTGGACTTAACTGAGTAAACTGAGTTAACTAATTACAACTCAAATATAACTCAATATTATCTCCTTAATTTAAGGGATAACTCTTGCATGACTTTAGAAAGACTTCTAACTTGAATTTCTTCAACTAATTAATTCAAAATGAATTTATCAATCATTTCCAAGTAGCTGTTAAGACTAAATTCAATTTTAATTCACAATTTAATTCAAGGACAAATTAAATTGGAATATTCTTGTTGCCATATTTCAACATACATAAATACATACCTTGTATACATGGCCAAAGCCTCCCTATCCAAGCTTGTTCTTATCAACAAAATTATATGTCGCTTTTGTGAGTGTTTCTAAGGTGAAAAGAATTTGCTCCTGCTGGAGTATAGTCAACTCTGTCTCGTAATTTCCAAGGATTTATGTTAAGAAGAAAAAGTGAATATGAAGAATCTAATTTCACTGGATAACAGAAATTTAACTGTTAGAAAAAAGAGTCAAAATTGCAGATTATTCCTCCGTGAATTGGCACAACGCAGTTTATTCCTCCATGAATTGGCACAATGCAGTTTACTCCTCATGGAAAACAGACAGAAAATTAATGCTAGAATCACGCCTCCTACAATCCCCAATGTTATGGGTAATGCTTTTGCAGGGGAACCTCCTATAAAGAAGATATTGAATATAATGTAATGTTATTTACAAAAATGGAACAACCAAATTCTATATAATCCTAGTAAGGTGCATATCATAAATATCAATTCAATGCAAAGAGATTTAATGTACATTAATTGACGTGGTTGGTGAAGTTCCAGTACTAGGAGTAGTCTAAGCAGGTATTGCGGGACCAGTACCATAAAAAGGGTGTATTTCGTATATGACCCTGCAACTTCCCAATAATGCTTAATATACTCGCTTCAGAGAACAACATTTGTAGAGGGTTTCTATTTCTAATTGTAGACATGACATGCAGTTATTGATGGATATATCTCTCCAACATTGAACGAGACAGTAAATGGTGCCACTAATAGAATATGGAGCTAATCCTTGAAGGAATCCATTGCTTCTTGGAACATTATAAGCTTTATCAGACATGTTGGAAATGAGATTTGAAGTGGTGGTTCTAAACTTATATAGATTACTTGCATCAAGAACCTTTGAGTTCTCCAAATAATTCCCGTCGGTGTCTAGCTTTGGAAAGAAGTTGTAGTTTTCATATCACACAAAGCAGTTATTGAGCCATACTCAACTGCCTATGCTATTTCCACAAAGTTGTATAACACTATCATTTTCTTGCTATGAATAGATTGAACATTTGTTCTGAGATATGTTTCTTGTGCACTTGAGAAGGCCATAAATTCTATTGGGAGTTTGACCATAGGAACAATTGTTGAACCCTGTTTGAGGTGTGTTTTTCACTAGATCATCCATCACCCTGTTCAAATTTCTCGACAAAATACTTCCATCGGCATAAATAGAGGCATTATTGCATGCATATGAGTCAATATTTGATGTAACAGATAGAAAACTCGTAATGAATAGTGAACCGATCAAATTAAATATAATGGTTTATTATTTGCTAGAATTAGCACAAAATAAACTATCATTGACGAAGCCAAATCTCATCATCTTGAAACTGGTAGGCTTTGTTGTGGAATGTGATGAATATGGGATCAAAACTACGATAAAATTGACGGAGTTAGATCACAGAAGCAATGGTGAGGATGGGCATCAGAGTGAGGATTTAGAATCAATGGCAAGGATTGTGAAATTGATGAAATTTTCAAAAATGGTATGTACAGGCTTCGTTTCAATAACAACAATATTGAATCATATTAAAAAATCAAATAAAATTACAAAATTTTCTAACAAATGTGTCATCTGTACTTTCACATTAAATTAATAAATTAGGCTTTAGAGTATCATCACTAACTACTGCGCGTAATCGAATGTATTTCGTCCTTACTATTGTGACTAAGTATAATAGTTAGATAAATAATAATAATAATAATATTAATAATTAATTATTTCATTTTTATGATAAAAAATAAATAAATAAATCAATTTATAAATATTAAATAATAATTTTTGATATTATTTAGAGAAAATTATATAAATATTTATATAAACCTAAGGGATTAATACTAAAAACCAAAGTGATTATAAACCTAAGGGAATAATATTAAAACCTAGGAGTATGAACCCTTAGAGTAATAAACCCAAGGGATTGATATTATAGACCCTAAGATAAATATTATAAACCCTAAAATAATCATGGTTTACCATGGTTGATTTCCATATTGAGACAATCCTTATCACAATGCAACGTTGGACCATGGTTGACCATGGTTGAATTTCATATCAAGACAATATTTGGCACAATGTGAGATTGGACCATGGTTTACCATGGTTGACTTTCATATTGAGACAATCTTTATGTTAATAAAAATATTATTAGATATTATCATGTTAATACAAATATTATTAAATATTAATTGCTAATATAAAATATTATAAACTCAAGGATTAATACTATATCCCCAAGGGAATAATAAACCTAAGGGATTAATACTAAAACCCCAAGGGATTATGAAACCAAGGAAATAATATTAAACCCAAGGGATTAATATTATAAATCCTAATATTAAATACTAATATATTAGTAATGATTTAAGAAAATATTGTATTAATAAATATTAATACAAATTATAAATCCAATGGAACAATAAACCCTAGGGATCAATACTAAAAACCCAAGGCATTATAAACCTAAGGGAATAATATTAAACCCTATGAATATGAACCCTTAGATTAATAAGCCCAAGGGATTAATATTATAAACCCAAGGGATAAAAATTATAAGCCCAACGTATATAAACCGTAAGTTAAATATTATAACCCTAAAATAAACATGGTTGACCATGGTTGATTTCCATATTGAAACAATCCTTGTCACAGTGTGATGTTGGACCATGGTTGACCACGATTGACTTTCATATGGAGACAATCTTTGTCACAATGTGACATTGAACCATGGTTGATTTTCATATTCAAACAATGTTTATCATAATGTGACATTTGACCATGGTTGACCATGATTGATATTATAAACCCATGGGAATAATAAACCCCAAGGGATTGATATTATAAACCCAAGGGAATAATAAACCAAGGGATTAATACTAAAACCCTAAGGGATTATGAACCCAAGGGAATAATATTAAACGCAAGGGACTAATATTATAAACTCAAGGTATATAAACCCTAAGATAAATATTATAAACACTAAAATGAACATGGTTGACCATGGTTGATTTTCCTATAGAGACAATCCTTGCCACAATGTGATGTTGGACCATGGTTGACCATGTTCAACCATGATTGATTTTCATATCAAGACAATCTTTGTCACATTGCGACATTCGATCATGGTTGACCATGAATGACCATGGATGACCATGTTTGACTTTATAAAACATGGTTGACCAAGGATGACCATGATTAACCATGGATGACCGTGGTTGACCATGATTTACCATGGTTGACCATGCTTATCATATTGAGACAACCTTTGTCATAATGCGACGTTGGGCCATGGATAAGACAATGAATTATTTTCATTTCGAGACAATCTTTGTCACAATGCGACATTGGACCATGGTTGACCATGATTAACCGTGGTTGACCACAATTGATTTTATAAAACATGGTTGACCATAGTTGAATAATATTAAACCCTAAGGTAAATGTTATAAACAATAAAATAAACATGGTTGACCATGGTTGATTTTCATATTGAGACAATCCTTGTCACAATGTGATGTTGGACCATGGTTGACCATGCTTATCCATGATAGATTTTCAAATCGAGAGAATCATTGTCGCAATGCAACATTGGACCATGGTTGACCATGGTTGATTCTCATTGTGAGGGAATATTTGTCACAATACGACGTTGGACCATGGTTGACCATGATTGAATTTATAAAACATGGCAAGCAATGGTTGACCATGATTGAATTTATAAAACATGGCAAGCAATGGTTGACCATGATAAACCATGGTTGACCATAGTTGACCATAATTGCTATTATAAGCCCAAGGGAATAATAAACCCTAGCGATTAATACTAAAAATCCAAGGGACTATAAACCTAAGTGAATAATATTAAACCTTAGGTATATGAACACTTAGATCAATAAACCCTAAGGGATTGATATTACAAACCCAAGGGATAAAAATTATAAACCAAAGGTATATAAAGCCTAACATAAATAATACAAACCCTAAAATAAACATGGTTGACCATGGTCGATTTCCATATTGAGCTAATCCTTGTTATAGTGTGACCCTGGACCATGGTTGACCATGATTAATTTTAAGATTGATTCATTTGTCACAATGCGACATTGGACCATGGTTGATTTCCATATTGAGACAATATTTGTTTCAATGCTACATTTGACCATGGTTGGATATTATAAACCCAAGGGAATAATATACCTAAGGGATTAATACTAAAACCCTGAGAGATTATGAACCCAAGGGAATAATATTAAACCCAAGAGACTAATATTATAATTCCAAGGTATATAAACCCTAAGATAAATATTGTAAACACTAAAATAAACATGGTTGATTTTCATATAGGGGCAATCCTTGTCACAATGCGACATTAGACCATGGTTGAAAACGATTAACCATGGCTAATTTTCATATCAAGACAATCTTTGTCACAATGCGATGTTCGATAATGCTTCACCATAATTGACCACTGATGACCATGTTTGACTTTAGAAAACATGGTTGACCAAGGTTGACCATTATTGACCATGATTGACCATGGCTGCCCATGATTGACCATGGTCGACCATGATTATCACATTGAGACAATCTTTGTCATAATGCGACATTGGACCATGGTTGAAACAATGATTGATTTTCATATTGAGACAATCTTTGTCACAATGTGACGTTGGACCATGGTTGACCATGATTAACCATGGTTAACCATAATTAATTTTATAAAATATAGTTGACAATGGTTGAATAATATTAAATCCAAGGGACTAATATTATAAAGCCAAGGTATATAAACCCTAAGATAAATATTAGAAACACTAAAATAAACATGGTTGATCATGGTTGATAGGATTGATTTTCATATTGAGACAATCCTTGTCACAATGTGACGTTGGACCATGGTTGATGATGGTTTATCATGATTGATTTTCAAATCGAGAGAATAATTGTCACAATGTGACATTGGACCAAGGTTGACCATGGTTGATTGTCACATTGAGACAATATTTGTCACAGTGCGACGTTGGGCCATGGTTGACCATAGTTGACCATGATTGATATTATAAACCCAAGGGAATAATAAACCCTATGGATTAATACTAAATATGCAAGGGTCTATAAACTTAAGGGAATAATATTAAACCCTAGGAATATGAACCCTTAGATCAATAAACCCAAGGGATTGATATTATAATCCCAAGAGAATAATAAACCCAAGGCAATAAACCTTAACATTAATATTATAAACCCTAAAATAAACATCGTTGACCATGGTTGATTTCCATATTGAGATAATCATTATCACAATGTGACGTCAGACCATGGTTGACCATGATTGATTTTCATATCAAGACAAAAAATGATTTCCACCCCCCCAAAGTTCTTTTCTTTCTACAACCATTCCAGCTTAGATTTTTGTTGAAGTCAATTCCAAGATATTTTAATCCACAACTTCTTCTAGAATGTTGCCTTCAAAGTAGAAGTTATGTTGGTTATGTTTTCTTTTCTTAGAGAAGAACATTACTTTTGTTTTGCTATATTGACTTGCATCTCCATATTTCTACAAAAATACTCAAGGCATAGTAAGTGCTATTGCAAACAAAGAGCCGATTTAGCAATCAAAATAAGGCCATTTGCATACAAAAGAAGCCTTATAACAAGCTTGCCCAAATAGATACCATCACCCCTTTACGAATTTAACCACTCCTCAAGCTTATAGCAAACTTGCCCAAATAAATACCATCACCCCCTTGCGAATTTAACTACTCTTTTAAGATTATCAATATATAAACCAAAAAAATAAAAAAAATTATATTAATCCTTCCTGCACTTAAATTTTAACATCTTCTCTTAAATATTATTACATTGTAAAAATATATAAACAATATATCATATAAATCGGAAGTAAAAAATCCCATGAATTAATTTATTGATAAGCATTGCTTCTAATTTATGCTTTTGAATAATCAACATTCAAACCTCATAAGCCTGGGAACATAAATTGTTTAGAGATTCTCTCGGTATGATATCATATATCGTATGAATGTGTGAGATGTAAAATACTAAAAATAATTGGCCTTGGTGTTGCATAAGATTAATTACTCAATTATAAAAACTTTCTTAATATTTAATTAATTTTGAAAGCATTCAGACTTCATATATCGGAGAAAATATAAATCCCAAACACAGTGATCTACAACTACTACAAGTGAACTGAGATTTGATTCTTTTTATTTTTTTGAGATAAGATAGACTGGTATTGGTTTTAGAGGAAGATCATTATCATTGTAAGGTAATGATAAAATAAAAATCACTCATTCAAATTTGTTAAATGTGTTACTTACATTTATATAATTAAATATTATAATCATATTTTTATAACAAGTATCAGCAGTTTTATTTTGTTGGCTTAGCTTTGGTTTTGGAGTAGTCAAAAACACTATTTGAACTTAGTTTACCAATTTTGGAAGTATGTAATTTTATTGCTTATCTTAATCATAGTTGTAGAAAAAAAACTTATTAATTTTTTTAATAATCTAAAAAAAATTTAAAACATAAAAACTTGTTTCTATGTTTTATCAATAACACATTAGTTTGGTATATAATGATTTCTTGAAAATCTCATGATCATGTTTAATTTATTTTTTTAATAAAATCACATCATTTTAAAATTTGACAATCATGGTATAAATTTTTACTTTTATATTCTATGTTTATATTTTATATATAGATTCAGATATTATCAATGTTATGTTTATATATTAAAGTTTTAATTTATTCTAAATTAATAAATTCCTATTATATAAATGGATACAATAAATAAAAAAGTTTTAATTTATTCTTTTTATATAAATAAAAATTTAATAAGTAAAATAATAAATAAAATAATTAACTAATTATATATATATATATATATATATATATATATATATATATTATAATAAATAATAATATATTGAAGATAGTTTTAGTGTTAATGATGAAGAATATTGATTTTTTTAAATATTATTTAAATTAATTTTATTTTTGGTTTGGGAATAAAACTCAAAAGTATTATAATTGGATAATAGTTTAATTTTCTCAAATGTAAAGAAATGTGGACGATGATGATGAAGACTTCTTATTTCAACTTAAGGTGGATGAGGATCTGTTGATATTTTTATTTTTATTTTTTTGATTGAAAAACTAGATTTATTCTCAAGGGAATTTGCTCAACATATGCCTAGTCTTAATGTTTATCAACGAATGTAGTGTGTTACAAAGATTGTTAGGTTGCAATGACTTTTAATAAATTAAAAAAATGATATTTGTGCTAGGTGGCTCCCCCCACCAATTTCCTAGGGATTTGATATTATTCCAATTCTAATATGTTCATATTCTAATTAGATGAGAGAATTAATATATAAGCAAATTTTATTTAGCAAAATGGTCCATTTTACAATAATATGTGTAATTCCTTTTACTTCTCAAGTTAAATTATATTTAGGCCACATGGCTCCTGGGGATTTGATATTATTACAATTCTAATAAGTTCATATTCAAAATCGATGGGGAAATTAATATATAAGAAAATTTTATTTATCAAAATGGTCCATTTTACAATAAAATGTGTAGTTATTTTTTCTTTCTCAAGTTAAAGTTGACCCATAATATTTTTATACATGGTTAATCAAGTAAATGTGTGCATTAGTAAGGCATTATTAGTGTTGCAATTTTGTCTAATAATATCTTTGGGAGCATCTAGTAAGTCCCTTATCTTGAACTGAATGTCACAGATAATATCATGCACAAGGATTTTTCTAGGAGCTAAGGAAAAATTTAAACCTTTCTCCAAAAGAATATAAATATGAAGATCAAAAGAAAAATTAGAAAGATTAATAACTATATTGTTAAAAAGGGAAAAATAAATTTTATTTTTATTGTTAATACTGTTGTTATAATCCATAGAAAAGAAATTCTATATTAATAATAAAAATTCTTATTATTATTTTATTATAATTATAAGAAAAATACTATCATTATTTGATTTTTATTATATTTTATTATTAGGGAAGTGATTATATTTATTATATTAAACCATTCCATTTTATATATTCTATATTTAAAATGATTATTTTATTATATTCTTATATTTAAATGATTATATGATTATTCTTAGTTCAAAAGAATTATTATTATGGGATTCAAAAAATTATTACAACTATTATTAATTCAAAAATTATTATATTATTATGATTTAAAAGAAGGCCACGGGAGATTAGAAGAGGGGAATTCTCGGGATTGGAAGAGAAGTCAATACCAAGGTTCATTATAGAAGGGGGCATGAAAGGAAGAGATTTTAGAAAAGTAAATATAAGAAGAAGAAATTATATATTTAAAAGTAAACAACGTGTAAGATTTATAGTTTTTTTTTAATACAAATCTGTTGAATGTAAAGTTTTAGTAAAAATGGATTTTTTTTTCATTATTATGTTGAATGTAATTAAATTTATTTTATTTATAAATAAAAAATTGTGCTAATTTGTGTTTTTTTTTTTTTTTGAACTTATGTAATTGACTTCGAATTCTAAAATTTAATTATAAACTTATTTTTGGGTCTATTCTTGGGGAGATGACCTTCCCAAATCTTCTATTTCTTCGGTGTATCTATGCACCTTTTGGGGCAATTTTTAGTTTATACATTCGTGAAACATCTTGTTAATTAATGTTTTTTCCTACGAATTTAGGAAAAAATAATGATCAATCATTATTTTTGTTACAATGTCTTCTACCTTTATCTCTTTGAGAAAACTTTGTCTACAATGTCAAAAAAGTTATATATGGTCTTGGAAAATACATGAGGTAAGTGGAGATTTATGTGCGAAGTGTAATTTGTTTAATAAGTTGTTGTGTCACATATTTTTCACTGCATGTGTTTTTCTTGTCACCATGTACTATATTATTCTTTTTTTTGTTGAAACCTGTGATTTGCTTGCTTCATCTTGAGATGGTTGTCATCTAAATAAATCGATAAAGAAGATATAAAGTATTGGAGAAAACAAATTACTTGTCTAATGTGTGAAATGAAAAAGTATCTATCTCCGACATTTTTCAATGCACAAGAACACTACTTCATACACCAAGTCAAGGAGACCAAAAAGTGTGGACCTGTACACACAAGATCAATGTGGATGGTTGAGAGGCACTTAAAATCATTGAAGGTTTTGATCAGACAAAGAGCACGTATTGAGGGTTCTATGGTAGAGGGATTTATGGTATATCAAACCATGACTTATATTCATCAATATAGTGATGAAATAGGAAAAAGTATTAATGTATTGGATGGCATTTGGTATTTCAACTCCGTGGACGATTTTGAAGGGGAGCACCTATTGGGGAAAGGTAGAATGGGAAAAGTGAGATGTAAGTAGATAGTGGAGATTTATAACATATTTGACATATTTGTTTTTATATATATCGTACTTATTTGATTTGAGTCTTCCTGCATAATCCATTATTATGAAGGTATAACATGGTAATTAATTATATGAATGTGAATTGTTTAATTTTAATACAACCAATAAAGAGTGGGATGCAATACATTTATACGTTGCGAATAATAAAGATTGGATGAAGGTATGGATTGAACAATGAAAACAAACTAATAATGGTAGGTTGTCATGGTATGGTGTGTCTTCATTAGTCAAAGAAGCTTAATGTAGTGGAGATACCAATCTTACACAGAGGGGAATTGATTTAGCATATGGTTTAAAATATTATCAGGAAAACATATTCACCCATACTACTTAGTTTTTCTACAATTATATTGATGCATATGGCATATTTTTTTCTTAATTTTCAAAATTTGAAAGTATAAATATGCATGCTTATCAATTGACAATGTATTTTTTTTATGTGTTTTACGTATTGTAGTTGAAACATCACATCAAAATGTGGTGCAATGGCCACACATTTCGCAACAAAAGGTTGGATGAAAAGATGAAAACTTTTGATAGTAGGATAACTGCAACATTTCAAGTTATCAATGTTTCTTCTAGAGATGATAGACATCCAAAAATATCTGAGAATTGATACTATGGGTATATGCATGATATAATTGAGTGTGACTTTAAATCCTTGAAAATAGTTCTATTCAATGTCAAATAGTTTAGGCTACGAATCCATGAACGTGACCTTGATAGAACTGTTATTGAGCATGCTAACGGATTTACCATAGTTGATATAAGGAACCTTGAGCCAGGATCAAAGTGATATGTTCTTCCAAGCCAATGTGAATAAGTCTTTTATGTAAATGTTCCAGGTAAAGTGGGTTGGTCATATGTTGTTAGATATGATCCCAGATGAAGGCTCGTAAAGTATAATGTAGCGGAAGAAGATGAAGTTGAAGAAGAAGATGATGTAGAGGAGAAGGGGGTTCATACAGCATCAAATGAAGATGTCGAAGAAGTTCAAAGAACATATGTTAATCAAGACAATGTTAAATTGGAAGAACTGTGTGATATTGACATTGTGTCGAAAGAAGAACTTGAAGAAGTTGAACTAAATGTAGAAGAGCTAGGTCTAGATGATGATATAGACGATGATGATGTTGATATGGCCAATCTTTTGTACATGAATTCTGAACTGGTTGATACAAATGATGAGATTGATGTGGAAGAAGATTAATGATATAAAAATGTTGAAAGTTACGAGTTATGTATTTATATGTTTTTAGTTGGTTTGTTCTCTTTCGTTCGCCTTAAATTTTTATTTTCCTAGTTTTTATATTTGAATGTTGCTATGTTTCTTTCAAATATATTATAGTAGATAGTTAGGTTATGGGTAACTGAGAGTGATGTGGGGGAAGGGTCCATATGATCTTCCACTTTAACATGGTTGGCCTTATTAAGTAGATAATACATTATTCTTGAAATGAAGAGAAGCTCATTTATGTTTACACCATAATTTCCAATTTTCACTTTAATGGTTCATTAAGCAAATGTATCGGGCATGTTGGGTGATAGGTGAAATAGGTGACACAATGGTCGAGAAGACATGCAAATTAAGGTCGGACCATGACTTTCAATGAATTGAGTTCCCACAAGGGTGTCTCATAATGATTTTTAGAAAATTGACAAAATTATTGTTCAGGTATTAAAAACTAGTTTATAATTGATTGATTATGCAACATGGACATACTAACAAATGATATATTTTGTTGTCATTGATGAGATAATGATTTGTGTTAACTGATTTGCATAGCAGGGTGAATGCCGGCACCCTATACACACCGACACGAAGGCGAACCGCCTTGGTGCCTCGATCAATGTTGCGAGTTGGGCACGCAGGGACGTCCGCCCAGTAGGGGCATCCATGCAACGAATTGGTGGGTCAAATCGACTTAAAGAAATAAGGTTAGCACATGACTGCCCATGAACAAAGTTCCCATCAAGGGGTCTTATAATGATTTTTAGAAAATTGACTAAAGTAAAGTTTGGGTGTTAAAAGTCGGTTTATAATTAATTGATTATGCAACATGGTTCTAACAAATTATAATATTTTGTTGTCATTGACGAGCGAATGAAGGCGGGGTGCTCGGGCGCCCATGGGGACATCACATCACAGGCCAACCCCTAAGTATAAATCCTCCACTTAATATTTACCAATTAGTTGAAATTATGCTTTAATTAATTGACCCTACAGAGACTGACCTGTGAAAGGGGCCAACATTGATTTTTTTATTTTTTTTTATTTTTTATTTTTTATTTTTTATTTTTTATTTTATTTATTTATTTTTATTATTTTTTTTTTATAAATTTTATTTATTTATTTTATTTATTTATTTATTTTATTTTATTTTATTTTTATTTTTTATTTTTATTTTATTTTATTTATTTATTTATTTTATTTATTTTTTTATTTTTATTTTTTATTTATTTTTTATTTTATTTTATTTATTTTATTTATTTTATTTATTTTATTTTTATTTATTTATTTATTATTTTATTTTATTTATTTATTTTTATTATTATTTATTTTTTTTTTATTTTTTTTTTTTTTTAAATTTTTATTTTTTTTTATTTTTATTTATTTATTATTTTTATTTATTATTTATTTTTATTTTATTTATTTATTTATTCTATTTTTATTTTTTATTTTATTTTATTATTTATTTATTTTATTTTTTTCAGTTTGTGCTTATATGCAATGAAATTTGACATGGTTATAATAGATACATGCATTGGCATTATGGGAGGGTTTGAAGACTCATATACAAATATGGGAGGGTTTGGGAAAGTGTATAAGCTAGTAATTGTTTTGAATTATTATTATTTTCTAAAATGAGTTTTGAATTATTATTTTCTAATATGTTTTGAATTAGGAAATCCCGTATGCACCATTGCCTTAGCCAACTAAACTCGCCTCTTGTTGGCTTAGTGGGCCCTGACCCAGGTTCAATGTTAGTTTAGCCAAACAAATCCCTATACTACTGGCCCTTTCGACATCAATCCACGGAGCGCAGACTGAAGTCTCACCTGAAGCAGTATGGGGGGATGTTGGAACCAAGTTTCCACACCCAGAGATGGTAGTGATGTCGATTTATACCCTAGTTCCACCTTCATGTAGATAGATAAGCCTTTTATGGCTTATCGATATACTTCTCTTACTCGGCTTCTAGACCTCTGCGAAGGTCTATGACTGTCCTTCACGCACCCTAAATAGGTGAATCAACTACTTATGCGACTATGTAACTATTCTAATCCTGTATTTACCCAGATCAACTCAAGTATCAGATAACTTCAACATGCATTAATGTTATTCGTGTAAACATATATTATTACTTGCGTTCAATTAACAATGTAAAACATATAGATTCTCACATCAATATAGCATTAAACTATAAAACCCAATATTCATCATAAAATAATCGCATTCATTCATAACATAAGTAAAATAGATCAACACAAATATTTCTAGAGTAATATTCTTTATTAATGCTTCAGATCTTCTTATAGACTCTAACTACCCCGCGCACACAGCTGCAGGGGTCTGCGCACTCAGCTACAAACTTCTACCCTAGGCCTCTATGCACACAGCTGCAGAGCCTCTCTTGTACTCTATGAATCTTTGCCCTTAGCTATAATGACCCATTACATTCATCTTCTATCAAAACTTCATAGAACTAGGCTGCCTTAGACTCTTCTAAGACTCTTCCTTTTATACAATCCCATGGTTCACGGACCATGGGTAGATCTTCTAAAGCTGACACACTTTACATAAAAGAAGGGTGAAAACCCTTTATGACACTTTACAACTACATGCTCCGCGACCACAAATTGTGGAGACTTTACACTTTACATACAAAACTTGGGCTTTCTGCCCCAAAACCTGGGCTTTTAACCCCAAAATTGAACCTAGGGGACCCTGTCCCCACAGGCCCCCAACACAAATATGGTGACTCACCGCCGCGTCACTTTGCTATCATGGAGATCTTGTTGTGAAGACCTCCCAATTCTACTTGCACCACTACAACTTCAACGGTACACTGCATCACCTCCTGCTTGACCTGCTCTACCAACTGCTCTATTGTTGTTCCTGCACTATCTGCCTGGACCTTCTTCTTTATTGTTTGCAGGCTAGCCAACTTTCCTTCAGTGGTGGTTGTGAGCACATAGGCCTCATCCAGCCAAGGCCCCAATCTGGCCTTGATTACTTCCTCCCTTTGTTGCACTACTTCTACCTGTTCTTTCAGTTCCTTTGCCTCCTACGACTTGGCCAATCTCTGTATGATAGAAATGATGCGTGTCGTTGCTCTTGCCTCATCGTACCATTGCTGTAATTCCCTGGCTTAAGTATTTAACCTTTGCAGGTTGGGATCTTCCTGTAGAATGTGAGTACTTCGAGTGATGGCTCGAAGAGCGCAATGCACTCAGTCACGCAACATCTACTACAGTGACTGCATCCTTGACAAATACCTCATACTGTTCTTTGACCTCTTGTGGAGTTGAAGGTTGTATTCTTAACTTGAGCTATGTAATATTTAGGTTCAGCTCAATCTGAACCTTGGCTATCTCTGTGCATGCATCGCGAAAACTTTCAGCCAACTTCCGAATCTTGGCCTCCACAAGTGCCTCTTCGGTGATGTGCAGTTCTGCAATAGTTTTGCATGCTTCTGCTACCACCACTATGGTGTGATCATTCTTCTCCAGGACCTTATTCCAGGTGTCTATCACTGCTATTTCTCAAAGAACAATTGTTCATTTTTAACCTTCTGCTAAGTTGATCACACTCAGCGTGCACTGTTCTCGAGCCCTCAATTCTGAAATCACATCTGCTTGTTGCATGTGAAGGAATTCGCTTGGGAGTGCGACCAAGTTGAGACCAATGTTCCTTGGTGTAGCCTTGTCAGCATCTGCCTCCACGTGTAGAGTTCCATCAATCAACGCGACGGCTTTTGGATCCAAAGAGTGAACCATCTTTGCTGCTCCAGTGGTTCCTAGCACCAAACTAGTTGACACCACGCTGCTCTGCCCTACACCTGCCTGTAGTTGAGTAGTTTGGATCTGTAGCTCACGCAGACTCGTCTGAATGGAAACCAAGGATTTCTTCTGCTGCTGCTCAACCTGCTACAACAGTTCCCCCATCACGTCCCTGAATTTATCCCTGATGTCATCCAAGGCGCCCTCTATCAAGGTGATCGGGTCTAGTGATGACTTGGTGGCCTTGGACATTTTTCACGACCCTTCTTCCTCCTGCTCCCTGTTCTGTTTCACTTGAAAGGGAGTGATTTCTGGGTCTTCAGCACCCTGGTCTGATCATTCTTCTTCTTCTGTTTATGATGAAGGGGATTTTTGACTTCTACCAGAATCGTGTTCTTCCTCCTGTTCCTTGTCAGTGTGCTCCGCTTTCGTAAGTGCCTTCTCCGCAGCCTCCTTCTTTCTCTTTTTAGCCAACTGCTGAATTTTTGACTGGGCCTCTTCATTCTTCTGCTTTCCCACGAACTTACTAGATCCGGTCGACAAATCAGATGCTGTGCACCACTCTGCTGACCAACGATTGAGGACTACTACTGTAACATCATCTGTCACAAGATATGGGAGGTCATACCACTTTTTTTCTCGGTCCTTCCTCGCCTAGATAGAGATACATTAGAAGTTTGCTTCGAACTCTGCATATCTCAACAACTGCTCAAAGATAGTTGGTGACAACCATGGCTTGTGATTGATCACGACATGAATGCTTTCTTCCATTAGTACCCAAAAGATCTTACTCTCTTTAACTTGCTCAGCGTCCTTTGTGTCCCATAGTGAAGCGAACTTCGCTACTGGTAAATCTAATGCGATCAGAGGAAACTGGCTATCCTTTGGTAATTCCCACGTTACCAACACAGTTGATAAAACAACCAAGAGTAGTGAAATGTTTTACTATGGTCCTATTCTTCTCTGTAGTTCACGAGGAACTCGTTACAGAGGTAGCGCGCCCAATTGAATTGTATGCCTTCCACGCATTGGGCCGCTAACAAAACCACCAGTGCTAGCACCTCGTCTGCGCGACACTTCCTCATTATCTTCCCAGCCAAGATCAGGGTGGCCACATTGATTGTCGAATCAGTTATTCTTGAAATTGAGTATCCACGCAGCTTCTTGACAATCTTAAACTTGTCCTTCATCCTCTCGGTGAGGTCGTGCTTGCCCACCTTTCCACCAAATGCCTTGGCTGGATTCAACCATGAATGTGGCAACAATGTGATATTATGGATCATCATACCGGTGATGAATATCAGCTCTCCCAACCATAGGCACCCATTGTGCACCAGACACAACAATTGTTTGATCATGATCAAATTTATGGGAGCGCGGTTGTAATGCAGAACCCAGAGCAGGTTCAAAAATCCTACCTTCTCGACCCCTCTAATCCACTTCATCGGCTCCAGCATGGTGACATCTGAGTCCTTGTAGAATACTCTCTACCTGAAATTATCAGTAGCCAGGTGGGGAAATCACTATGTGTCCGCTAAGTCCCAATCTTCTAGCTTTAGATGGGGGATGCGTGCCAAGCATGGACCTTCGAATGTGATTTGGTCTGGTAGCAAAGGTGTGTTCATCAGAAATTTTCCCTCATCTAGGTCCTTTGGACCCTTCACCTTACCCAATATTCTGGTAGTTTTGAGATAGGGTCCACTCCCTCAATGTCAATGTCCTCTGCACCCATACTAGTTTCCTCTACACCCTCATCAGATTCTAGGATCACCACCTTGCCTTTCTCTTGTGCGGTGGGCTTCTATTTCTTTTGATGCTTTCTTGGCGACTCATGCACCAGCTATGTCACTTTTTGTTTGTCTTTCTTCATCTTAGGCCCCTCTCTTTCCAGCGTAGGCCTTGGCCTGGGCAACCTAGACGATTTTGGTATGTCTATGGGAACTTCCACACTTACCACCTCAGAGGCCATCGATCTTCCAGCACTTGCAGTTTCCACGGATGCCAACATGAGGCTATTAAGGAGCTCTTGGGTTTCCTTAGGCAACCTGTCAAACACTGAACTGGCCACCAAAGCCTCAAAACTCGCAGCATTCATGCGCAACCGATAGCTCGACACCTTAACTCTCAGAATGAGAAGTGTTTTTTGTTGGGTGGTCATCTGTAATTTATAGGTAAATTTGAATTCAAATCTGACCTTCCCCCCAAAATCCACTCATAAATGCTTGATTGGCGGTATATTTTTGAAGATATCACTCTTAAATTTAGCCTTAAATTCTGCCCCCACTCCTCTTAGCCATTTTCTCACTGTCAAATCATGAACAGTGACCATAACGGTCACTTTCGGGCTGCCCTATGCGATCCATCCCTCTATACCGCAGATCCCGTCGCGTAGCTCTACAACCCAGGCAATGTAGTTTATAGTCCCGTGCCTCCTTTTAGTTGTCTGGAGTGCTAAGAAAATGCTTCCATCATATAGTCATCTAGCCAGATCCCCGGTGTATGGCTTTAATTGGCTACCATTTACCTTCCCCAGAAATGGATCTCCATTCAATTTCACCATCTAAATTGCTCCATCATCGGTAATCTCCTTGATGACATATGGCCCCAGCCAATGCATCTGAAATTTTGCTGGAAAATTTATCAAACTTGCTATCATATAATAAAACCAAATCATTTACCTTGAAGGTGCATAGTTTGATGTGCCGATCGTGCCATCCCTTTTCACGCTCCTTCTGAAATTGCTGATGGAACCTAGCCAAAAATCTATCTTCTTCGAGTTTTGTTAGCTCCGTGATCCTCTCTTCCAAGGCTTCACGATTTGCCATTCCTATGAACACTACTATGCGTAGACTAGGCATAATGTACTCCAACAACATCACAACTTCTACGCCATAGACCAGCCTGAACGACGTCTGTTGAGTCAGCTTCTTGCAAGTATTTCTATAAGCTCATAGCACCGCGGGTACGCGCCCATCCAAATCATTCCTTTATACATTGCAAACCTCCATCAGTGTGTTCTATAATATCTTATTAAATGCTTTGACCCTCCCATTAGCCTGCGGGTGATATGGCATGTTCTTTTGATGATAAACTTGGAATTCCTCCGTCAGCGTGCTGATTGTTTCATTAAGGAAATGTGTACCGTGATCGCTCATCAAAATCTTCGGGAAACCAAAACTAGTTAGCACATATTCAAAGAGAAAATTTGTTGTTGTTTCCCCTGTACAATCCTTCATGCGCTGCACCTCTACCCATCTGGTCAAATTCTTCGTCGCGGTGATGATATACCATGCACCTGTCTTCTTTCCTGGAGGCTGAATTGGTCCTACAAAATCAATCGCCCACTTCTCAAATGGTTGTAATGACAGCTACGGATCCAGAGGCAACTCATCCCTTCGTGATGGTGTGCCCACCATCTGACATGCATCACATGCCTTACAATAAGCCTTGTAATCCTTATGCAGCGTCGGCCACCACAACCCATCACGTAAAATCTTCTGCATTGTTTTTTTTCCTACTTAATGTCCTCCTGCAGCTCCCCCATGAGCTTCAACGAGGATGCTGTTTCATTCAAACTCAACCACACAATGTCGCAGAATTTCATCCGAGCCCATTTTATACAAATGTCCTGCAATGACAGAAAATTATGTTGCGCGCACCACCAACCCTTCTTTTTTTGACTAGTATACCCTTCTGGAGTCGTTCCCATCATCAGGAAGTGTATGATATCTGCAAAGTGATTGCCTGTGACGCGTACTGCAAAGAGCTCCACGACAGGTAGTCCTTCCTCTAAATTAGTAGGCTCCTCTCCTATTTCAATGTGCGACAAATGATCTAGTCCTACATTCAATCGTGCTGGCTTCACAATGACTTCAAAATTGTATTCCTGAAACAAAAAAAAACCATCTGCATATCTTCCCCCCCAACACAGGCTTGTTAACTAGGTACTTCAATGCAGAATGGTTTGTATACATCTTAAAGCATCCACCTAGCAAGTAATGTCTAAACTTCTGGAGTGCGTACACCATAGGCAACCCTTTGTGCTCTGTCGTTGAATAGTTCTTCTCAGCTTCAGACAATTTTCTACTTGAAAATGCTATAGGGTGATATAACTCTCCCTCACTGGCCACTGTTAGTACTGCTCTGAGTGAAATACATGACGTGTCCACATTCACATGAAATTCCTTCTTCCAATCAGGGAAGACTAGGATCGATGCGGTGACCATTTTCTCCTTCAACACATCCAGGTTCCGCTGACATTCTTCATTCCAATAGAATGTAGCATCCTTCTTTAACAACTTCTCCATCGGTGCGGTAATCTGGGCATAACTCTTGATGAACTTTTGATAGTATCCCATATGCCCCAACGTTGCACGCAACTATTTCACACTTCTTGGCACCTCCAAATTAATTATCATCACTTTCTTAGCAGGATCTACCATTAAACCTTGTCTGCACACTACATGACCCAGCAAGATTTTGAAAGGGACATAGAACAAACATTTCTTCAAGTTTAGCGTGATTTGATACCTTCAGCATGTATCCAACATCAAGCGTAGACTAGCTACATGGTGCTTTACTAGCCCAAACATTGTCCAATCGTCAAATTATACCTCTAGAAACTTGTGAATGAAGTCCTTGAACGTTGCAATGATTGTGCGCGAAAAGATTGCCGACGCGTTCTTTACACCAAAAGGCATCACATTATATTGAAATCATCCCCATTCAGTCGTGAAGGCCATCTTACTTCTATCCTTAGGCGCGATCTTGATCTCATGGTACCCAAAGAACCCATCAGTGAATGAATATTCTTCCTATCCTCCTACATTATCCAGTACTTCGTCGGTGAACGGAGTTGGAAAGGGATCATGCACACATGTGTCATTGAACATCCTGAGATCTACGCATATCCTTATTTCATCCTTCTGCTTCTTTTCCTAAACTACTATTGGGCTCACCCATCAGATTCTTCCACTGGTTCAATAATACCTACTGCAATCATTTTATCCAACTCTAAGCGGACCTTTTCCTTATACTTTGGGTTGAGGCAGTAAGGCCTTTGTTTGATCGGCTTCACATCTGGTTTCAATGTAATTTTGATAACTCCTAGGTCCCCTATTATCCCTTTTAATTCTGAGAACTTTCTAGGGAACAAGTCCTGGTAGTCATGGAGAAACTCAACGACCTTATCCAGCGTGGCATCATCCCAGTAGTCTCCAATATTTGCAAACTTCTGCTCCGCCTCTGTCCCAATGTTCACTTGTCTTGTTTTCAGTGGCGTAGTGATATCTGGGTTTTCTAACTACGGCCCCTCAACTTTGCGGTGTCCTTATATTTCTGGGATATTAATGTTTCTCGGATCCTCGTCCTCTTCTTCAACAGTCACATTGTAGCACTCCAGCGCATGGTGCAGCTGAGTGGTCCAATATGGTTGAATTAAGTCCAAGGGATCCTGTGGTATTCTGAAGATCGTTGCCTTGACCTCCTACAATGCCTCATCAATACATTTAAATCCATCCTCAAAGTTGAATGTCATCAAGAATCCCTATCGCAAAATGTCCCATTCTTCAGTGCCATGGCGGAGCTCTGTCTCCAAGTACCAGTTCTTCGGTATGACATCCAAAGTATGACAGAACAAATGCACCCACTTAGGCTGAGGCTCCACTCCATAAACTTCAATCCATTTGGTCAGGTGACCGCGTGGGTCATTCCTTCCATCATATTTCTCTGTTAGCCAAACTTTCGTGTGACCAAACGACAATCTCATCATCTTTCTGTACACATTCCAATCATCAAAACTGTCTTTGTGCGTACCCCACCATCTTGCAGGTGTATCACGGAACTCCACATCTAAGGTCTGGAAGCAATGCTTCTTTGGCACTTCCCTTTTAAATGCATCCAAAGATTTATCAACATCAGTTAAACCATCAAAATAAGGCAGGCTTCTTACCTTCGATGATACACAGTGCAGTGAGTTGGTCATCATATTACTGCACAGCGTAGATACTTCATGCAATCGATTCTACCAGTGTTCCAACTCCTCATCTGAATTTGATGTGTAGGAACTTTCACGGTCCCAGGCAATACATCCATCTACTGTCGGATTCACCCAATATTGATCTTGCAATGTTATCTTATAAATCTCGTTCAAATCATCATCGCTTTCATAATTGTAGACCAGTTCAGTATAGCACGGTCCTTTTGCAAGGTCCAGGGGTCCTACTATGTGGAGATATTTCTTCTCAAATGTCATCTTCTACTTCTTCAATTGATTACCCCATTCATGTCAGTGGCCCAATTGATTCTAAGGAGCATAGGGTAGGGATTGCTGTCATCCACAATATCTATCACTTCAAAATCAGCCAACGCGCTCGCGCCTTAAATATCCACTGTTACTCCCTGCAATCTCCCCACGGGGATGATCTTTTGTTGATTTTCCATCCTTAACTGAATCAGAGACCACTGCAGTGCATGTCTCCCCATTCTTTCCCATGTCCGTTTTGGAAAAGCATTTGCATCTGACTCTAGATCCATAATAACTTGGTCCATTTTCTACTCTCTTATCTGCACAGTGAGCCTCATCTCACGCCCTATCCTTGCTTTATGCTTACCAATATTCCTGACTATACACGGTCCATCGGGAACGTTTTCTTTCCTGGCACACTTAATTATCAACTCCTGTAATCCTTTTACATCCTTGCTATTGCACAATAGCTTCATACATGTCTCCAAGAATGTAGTAAGCATAGAGGGATCCATTTATTCAACTAATTTTTCCTAGCTTCCTGAGGTAGAGGCCTCAACGAAGCTTTTCTTGGCTTCCATAAATGTTTCCTTCACGTGCTCTAGATCAAATCCAACCTCCTTCTCTGGGGCTTTTCGGACCCACTCACTTTCTTCAAGCTGCTTTCCCTTGTGTTCGCTAGTCGTCATTCCACTTCGCAACGTGATGTTCACATTTGTATCCTCTTAACGAGGCTCAACCCTCATCATCTGCAGGTTTTGAGTCAACTGCTGATGCTGAACCCCTTTCTCACGTCTCTTAGCTAGTAATACAGGGCAATCTTCTGTTGCATGGTCAAAATAAGTACAATATCTGCATGACAGGCACGTCGGGTTCATACATTCTCGTGCATAGTGTCCTGGTCCCCACAGTTGTAGCAAATAACCTGTCCCCGACCTCTACTAGGTCCTCCTCCACCTCGACCTCATCCGCGACCCTGATATCCTCCTCACACTCCCCTAGCACCTTGATCGAGAGGCTGAGTTTCTGCCTGTACCAGATATGTCGGTGTTCTATCCATCATTAGCTCATAGCTATGCAATTATGCTCCTCATGGCTCACCGATTTACAAAAGTTGCAGAAGAGTTGTTGCGGTGTCTGTACAAATTTCTATAGCAAGTGGCAATTGTCTGTCACGTGTTTTCCAGCTACCTGATAGATAGCACAACATAGTACGAGCCTTGAACTTGGCCCTGCTTGAGCCTCCAGCCTCAGAGGCATTGGCCCTCCTGTTGCAACATAATTCGCGAAGACTAGACAAAGATCTTTGTCATGCCCCTGACTCTTGAATTTCAAGCACCAAACTTCTTCACGTACCTCTGGCCAAATTGATCTATCCTTCATTAGACTTTGAAACTCTAGGCAAAGGTTCTGCAACTGCGCGTGAATCTGCTGAACTCCCAAATTAGCATCTTGCATCGGTGTCTCATGTAATCTCATTGCTATCTCGAGGGCTTACGCCTAGGTCCCAATCTTTTGCTATGATAAAGCAACCCTCAAATGAGGCAAAAATGAAGCAACAAACCATTCACGGTGCTACCCATCCGTAAGATTCATGTTAGCTTTGCGGATCAAGCACTTCAATCTCTGATCCAAATCCTAGGGTGTTTTTCCAGGCTTCATCATGATCTATTTGAATCCAACGATTGATTGTACTTCAGACTTGGACCTATTGAATTCCTTATTCAACGCAGTTTGAATATCTTCCAATGAAGCCATCAGGTTATCAGTGCATTACTTAATGTACCTTGTTAGCGCACACTCTTGTAAAGCAGTAACCAATGTCGCTTTCTTCATCTAATCATCTGTAATACCTTGAGCCTCCCCTACAACCTTCGCAACGAACCAAAACTAGTTTGGGTCCTCATTTCCCAAGCTCTTGAAAACAGGAAATTTTACTGAATTCGCTATATTGAATGTTGGCGGAGGTGGTGGTGGTGTGGGCGAAGGTGTATGCAGTAGAGGTGAAGATGGAGGTGGTGTGGGTGGATGGGGTATTTGCGAGAACCCCTATATTATCAACTGAATGACGCTCTATGGATAAGCCTGTGCTACTTCCTTGTTGTCACTCACAGGAGGTCCAATCAACAGGCTATATTCAGGGCCTATTTTCCCTCTGTCCCTAAAGATCTTTCCACTTCGTGTTGCTCCAAACATCAAGGTAATTGCATAACCTGCTTTTCACACAAGAGCATCTTAATCCAAGTATTTAAAGACCTTAAATACTTACCTCGCGGTCCCTTGAAGAAGTGGTGCTCTGCTTTGCTGTAACTAATCGAAGTATCGACCGCGAAATCTGTCACAAATCCTCCTATGATACGATCGAGACGGTGATCTACAGTGCATGCAATATTATCTTCAAAGGCTTCCAATTTTTGCACTAACTCGGGGGTCCAGACTATCGGATTATCAAGCCTCCACCTTCCTTGGCCATTTTCCAATTTAGTGATCCACTCGTATAATTCAACTGGGAAGGAACAGAAGAAGATTTTGTGTATCTCTATCTACAAATATCTATCCAACCACTATTCTTTCGTCAATCGCAGATTCTTTTTCTCCTGCATCGCGAATTCATGGATCTTTATATCCAACCAGTCTTCAATTTTCTTCATAGTTTGATTCTAGTGATACGACATCACACATCTCGTTATGCAGATCCCGGTCCTGAAAATGAAACCATTTGTTGGCTTAATGGGCCTTGACCTAGGTTCATCGTTAGTTTATCCAAACAAATACCTACATTATTGTCCCTTTCGACATCAACCCATGGAGCGTGGACTGAAGTCTCACCCGAATCAATATGGGGGGATGCTGGAACCAAGTTTCCACACCCAAAGATGGTAGTGATGTCGATTTATACCCTAGTTCTGCCTTCGCACAGATCGATAAGCCTTTTAGGGCTTATCGATATACTTCTCTTACTCGGCTTCTAGACCTCCGCGAAGGTCTACGACTATACTTCGCACACCCTAAATAGGTGAATCAACTACTTATGTGCCTCTGTAACTATTCTAATCCTGTATTTACCTAGATCAGCTCAAGTATTTGATAACTTCAACATGCATCAAGATGTTCTTCTCGTAAACATATATTATTACTTGCGTTCAGTTAACAATGTAAAACATATAGATTCACACATCAATATAAGATTAAACCATAAAACCCAATATTCATCATAACGTAATCGCATTCAGTCATAACATAAGTAAAATAGATCAACATAGATATTTCCAAAGTAATCTTCTTTATTAATGCTTCCGATCTTCTTATAGACTCTAACTACCCTGTGCACACAGTTGTAGGGGTCTGTGCACTCAACTGTAGACTTATACCCTAAGCCTTTGTGCACATAGCTGCAGAGCCTCTCTTCTACTATACGACTCTTTTCCGTTATCTCTAATGACCCATTACATTCATCTTCTATCAAAACTTCATAGAACTAGGCTGCCTTAGACTCTTCTAAGACTCTTCCTTTTATACAATCCCATGGTCCGCAGACCATGGGTATATCTTCTAAAGCCGACAGACTTTACATAAAAGAAGGGCGAAAACCCTTTATGACACTTTACATCTACGCACTCCGCGACCACAAATTGCGGAGACTTTACACTTTACATACAAAACTTGGGTTTTTAACCTCAAAATTGACCCTAGGGGACCCTGTCCCAACACCTCCACTCACCTTTGAGCTGCAAGATAAAATCCTCTGCCATCTCCCTAGCCCAATCTCACCTTCGCCCACCTCCACTATATAAGAGGAAAGCCTCCGCCATAGCTCTAGCTGAGGCCTACCTCCACCCACCTCTAGGTTGCAAGAGGAAGCTGACCTCTGCCCTTTCCCCCTTGCCCACCTCAGCCCACCTCAAAGCTGCAAGAAGAAGATAATCCACCCACCTATGAGCTACAATAGGAAGAACCTTTTCCATTGTGACAGGACCTGAGGGAAATCTAGCTCAAGGGCTTTAGGAAGAGAAAAGTAATAGGATGCAATTTATTTGGTAAGTGTCGGCTACTCTAGCCCCACCTCTGAGCTATTTCATATGTTTTTTTTACATTTTACCACAACAGAAAATTGAATTGTTTTACATATTGAAAACACTAAATATCTAGCATTAATAAAATTGGGAACGAATGAATAGGTCTCAAGGTATAAATCTAAGATATTCCCAAGGTATAATGTGATATAACAAAAACCTTTTTAACCCTTACCTAGCCCTAAAAAAAACTTGTTGGAAAAACAAAAAGACAAAAAAAAATTCTCTTGTTGATAATTTCTTGTGACTTCTTTGAGTTATTATTATTTTTCTTATGTTCTTCTTTTATCTTATTTCATCAAGCAGTTACCAAAACCAAAACATGAAGATCAAGGACACCGAATGTAGGCACATAGCTAGGGAAAACCCCTATATAGAGGAAAACCCATTCAAGAGCTCTTCCTTCAGTATATCCATTGAGATAGACCAAGACCCTAGACCAACAGACCTTCCTACTCCACCAAGTTAGCCTTCCAAGATGATTTAGTAGTCTCTTCTTATCCAACAACTTCAACCCAATAAAAATCCAGATATTTCAGCTTCTCAGCAGAAAAACTTTGACTCAACTTTAGGACTACAACTTCGATCTAAACTTTTTATTAACTTTAGCCTAGTAGCTTCACAAGTTCAACCTTGATGCAACTTCAAAACTTCGACCTTGATGCAACAGCTTCACAACTTTGACCTTGATGCAACAAATTCAGAACTTCAACCTTGATGCAACAAATTCAGAACTTTGACCTTGATGCAACAACTTCACATCTTCGACCTTGATGCAGCTTCAAAATTTTGTTGTACATGAGAGAGAGAGAGAGAGAGAGAGAGAGAGAGAGCCAAAAAAATCAATTCCAGCTTCCTTCTTGAACTTTGCACCTTTTCTGCTTCCCAGCTGGTTCAATTCGAACTTGTGTGAGATTTAATCCAAATGAGTCGAGTTATTGCTTATATATAATCATCTTAGGTGGTCAAATTCTTCTAATGAGGCTGACTTGTCCTTCCTTGAGTTTGACTTGGTGGAGGAGGCCTAATTGACCTAATTTACATTAAAAAAAAATCTTTCTTGACAAATAATTCCCAAGAAGGGTTCTTTACATTGTGACATGGACAAAGACACTTAACATAAACCCTACAAGTATTCAATGGAGATTTTTTCTTTAAAAAATTGACCCAAGCATGAAACCCATGTTTTAAGAAGCCAATTTATTTTTCTTTCTTTTAACAAATACATTTCAAATATAATTATGAAGACCAACACTAGTTACATTCTTCAACATTCCATCTTAACTAGGGAGGTATTCATAATTAGCTATATCTATAGAGGTACATGGAATATATCCAAAATGAATTACGAAGAGTTCAACACACTAAGTGATATATACTAGATTCCTAACCAAAGTAATCAATCCGGGTGGGACTAAGATGGACTAAAGCTTTCAACAAGTCTAGGTACCACTAGTCTTACTAACTAACCATCAACCCAGGGATCTAGGTGTGTATCCAAGGTCATAACTCCAAGACCAACACCACCCTCCCTCTTCAGGATCGAGACATAAACACACATAGGTCAGCGAAAAGTCCTCCCAAGCATCTTCCATTAGATGTTTCATCTCTCCCTAATAAACTACATATATCCATTTTTCCAAGCATGCTCCCAGAGCTTTCAACCTGTTTATGGAGAGACAAGCAAAAATACCTATTAGCAATAAAATTTCAGATATACATAAAATTAAACACAAACCTTCGAGGTCTTCAATCATCTTGATGCCACTTATATCAATTTATTCATATGCAACTAGTCATAAGATTTTATTCTTTCATTTCTACAACAACACCAAGACATCCTTAATAAATTGTAGTACTTTCATTCATTCTCCATTTTCTTCTTCAAGATATCCATCATTACCATCATAATATGCCACCCCTCTTAATTTTGGGAGATCAACATAAAAGAACCTATCATGGCTTCATTCCTTTTTACAATATCAAGGTCATCTTGATAATCTTCATCCTTGATCATGTTTACCAATATTATCAAGGCAAATTTACTTACGAATATCTACAACATCTTAAGGATTATGAACCTACACAACTTAAACAACAATTACAACCAAATACAAAAGCATGAAGATAAGTATATCAAAATCATATCAATACAATAATGGAAGCATTAGACTTTAGACATCAAATACCTAAACTTAGTTAGGTTCATAATCAACAAGAGACACATACTTCTAAACTTCATCTTCTTGCTAGGGTTTTGTTACAAACCCTAGACTACAACATAAATCAACTTAATGAAGAAATCAATCTCATTCTATCTAGGGCCTCAATATTATTTTTAGATATATATGACATATTCTACTATAATAAATTACAAACCCTATATTCCATCTTAGAGACACAAATCCTTAGATATCAACAACTCAATAAAATAACAATTCTACTATGAATTTTAGACTCTACTAGGGTTTGTTTCAAACCCTATATTTAATCATCATATCATAAACAATATCATCATATCCTAATATATCAAAATTCTACTAGGGCTTTGTTACAAACTCTAGAATTTACAAATTATGGGCATCAAAAATTAGGTAGCACACACACACACACACACACACACACATATCTAGGATTTCATAATCATGCACAAGCATACAACAATATCTACTAGGTAAATGCAAGACACAAATAACAATACATTAAAGTTAGACATACAAAAATTTTGACCAGGCTAGGGTTTCGATTAGACATACGAACATACACCTAGGGATTCATTTCTATTATATTACTATATATATTATAAGGGTTTTTCTCATAAGCCCTAATTCATCAAACCCTAAAGATATAGGGATTCAATACATAACCTTGGATAGAAAACCCTAAAGGACTAGGGATTTTATCATAACAATACCAAAACATCAAAATAATAGGAATTCTAGGTTTCATCAACAACCCTAAGTAGACTAGGGTTTCCATATTACCATCAACATACCCTTAGGTTAGGGCTTTACAATGAACCTTTTTAGGGTTCCACAAGAATGATAAAATAATGAGGGTAGATTCAATTGAATGATTATTCATCCTAACAAGAATCTTTGTGATTCAAAACCCTAGACATAACAATGTTAGTAATGTAAAGAAAATTTTAAAAGAAAGAATGATTGTACCTTTTACATGAAGAGGACTTTATAACAAAGACTATAGTTTAAGACATACCTCGAGTTGTTCTTTAACAAACCTTGTATTACATCAATTCTTGAAGGGAAGAACTTCTTCCATACTTCAAGTCTATCCTTTGAAGTCTCTTCCATAACCCTTGCATATTCAACAAGCTTTCCTCGAGCTGTTCCTTAGAAAACCTTGTATGACATCAATTCTTGAAGGTAAAAATGTCTTCCATGCTTCAAGTCTATCCTTTGATGTCTCCTCCATAAACCTTGAGTATTCAACAAGGTTTCCTAACACATAAAATATAAACTGTTATTAACATATAATTCAAACAAGTATTGATGTGAGAAACCAAACACGAAAATATGAAACAAAGAAAAAAATACTTATCTTTTAGTAAATTGGTGGAGGATCTCTCTTAATCCAATCTTGAGGGAAACATAAAACTAAAAATAAAAGGTGTTTTAACCAGACATGTTAGACCTACAAGTTCTAGAAATAAAAACATAAAGGAAAACAATTCAAAACTTAGAATATAAGAATATGTAAGGGATAGAGTCCCTAAGAGTCCCTAGCAAATAAGTCTTTGACTTCATATTATTCCATATTATTCTTATTTGGTGGATCTTCATTGACAATATTTTCTTGATCCCTATCTCTCTTCTTATTCCTTAGACTCTCTGGAAAATGACTTTTGTAGTGACCCATCTTGTGACAATAGTAACATTCGATCTTTGATAAGTCTACTTTATTTTTTGGTCCTTTGTACTTCTTGAAGGTTCCCTTTTTATTGTGATGAGTAGAATAGGCATTTGAGATGTTCTCCTCTTCATCCTCCTTGTTTCATACTAACTATATTATGGCTTCTTCTTGACTACATGCATTCCACATTTTTTCGAAGGAGTATCCTTCCAAATGTTGATTCCTGATGCAAAGACACTCCATGATGTTGGTAGTCCTAGAAGGGTTGTAATCATGAGCCATTTTTCTAGTAAAATTTCATCTATTAGTTGAAGTTCGTCTTTGATTCTATATATCCTTATAAATAAGGATGCCATAGTATCATCCTTAATAGTTCTTAATTCATTCTTGAGGCTTACAATTTGACCAATGTTCTTGATTGCGAATATTTTGAATAAAGCCTCATACATTTTTTGAGTGGAATCTATGTTAGATATATATGGAATGAGGTTGTCCTTTACTCCATCCACTATTAGGTTCATGGTCAATATTTCATTTTCTCTATAAAAAAAATTCTCTGCTTCACTTGATTCATCTTGTAGGCTTCTTCTTTATTCTTCTCAAGGATGAGATCTATCCTCTTTTCCCATGCCTTGTAGTTGGAGGCTCCTTTTAGTTTATTTTATCCCTTCATTGAATTAGAAATTGTTCTTGTAGATAGTAGGCTTATCCCCTTATATGATCCATTTAATGATCTTCCTTCAATAGATTCTTCAGGCTGCCTTTTTCTTGTTCTTCACCTTTGCTCTGATACCATGTTGGAAAATCAGAAAGAAAAAATAAAATTCTCTTGTTGATAATTACTTTGTGATTTATTTGAGTTACTATTTTTTTTTCTTATGTTGTTATTTTATCTTATTTCATCAAGAAATTAGAAAAACCAAAACATGAATATCAAGGACACCAGATGTAGGCATGCAGCTAGGGGAAAACCCAGTCAAGAACTCTTCCTTCAGTAATTCAAATGAGATAGACCAAGACCCTAGATCAACAAAACTTATTCCTCCATTAAGTAAACCTTACAATATGATTTATTAGTCTCTTCTTATCCAACAACTTCAACCCAACAACAATCCATAAATTTCAACTTCTCAACAACAAAAATTTGACCTAGCTTCAAGATTGTAGTTTCGATCTATCAATTTCTATAGCTTCAACCTAGTAGTTTCACAACGTCAACCTTGATGTATCTTCACAAATTCGACCTTGTTGCAACAAATTTGACCTTGTTGCAACAACTTCGACCTTTGTTGCAACAACTTTGACCTTGTTGTAACAACTTCGACCTTGTTGCAACAACTTCACAACTTTGACCTTGATGCAACAACATCACAACTTTGACCTTGATGCAGAAACTTCATAACTTCAACCTTGATGCAATAACTTCATAACTTCGACCTTGATGCAGCTTCATAATTTCATTGTACATGACACAGAGAGAGAGACCCAAAAACTTCCACTCCATCTTCCTTGAATTCCACATGTTTTTTGTTTCCCAGCTACTTCAATTCGAACTTGTGTGAGATGTCCTCCAAATGAGTCGAGTTGTTGCTTATATATAGTTATCGTAGGCGATTGAATTATTATAATGAGGTTGACTTGTCCTTCCTTGAGGCCGACTTGGTAGAGGAGGCTTAATTGACCTAATTTACATTAAAATAATTTTCTTTCTTGACAAATAATTCCCAAGAAGGGTTATTTACATTGTGACATGGACAAGGAAACTTAACATAAACCGTAGAAGTCTTCAATGGAGACTTTTGACCTTAAAAAAATTGACCCACGAATGAAACCCATGCTTTAATGAGCCAATTTATTTAATAATACAATTTATTTTCCTTTCTTTTGACAAATACATTTCAAATATAATTATGAAGACCAAAACTAGTTACATTCTTCACCAAAACCTATGGAAAACACCTCTTTCACCTCAACGAAAGAACTATGATCCATATTATGCTAATAATAGATAGTACCACGAGGAGACCCATAGTTTTCTTGAAAATGTGTGGTAGAGTCCCACCAATAGATGCCAATACCTGTTGGAAATTGTATTTTCTTCTAAGGTCTTTGAAACGTTGAAGAGTCTCTTGTCAAGGATGCTTCTAGTGGCCCGACTCCCCTACCATGGGTATGTACAATACCTCTTTCATTTGAAACCATCACAGTACTAGGACTAATATGTCCTACTTACTTGGAAAACTGATTGTATATAGGCATCACTTGTATCATAAGGCAGGGGGGAAATTTGGCAATTTCTATTGTAGGTTTGTACAGTTTTATAACATTCGGCGAGGAAACACATAATACTTACAATGGAAGTTGATAGTTATAATGTAGACCATTACTAGTGGTAGTACTACATTGACCTAGTGCTTTCTTTGTAGTGAAAATGATATTTTAAGAATTGCTAGAGGATTTCATGAAGGAAACATCTTGATCTAACAATATTAGTTGAATGTTTGTAAAAGGAACATTTAATTCCAGCAAAACAAAATTTCATTCTAACAAAATAAAATTTAATAATGCTTGAATTTCTATACCAAGTAGTCATAAAAATAATGCCACCAAAAAATCCAGACAAAGACTCCCAAGACCAAGCTAGCCATCAAACAAGCCAAACAAAGACTTCCCAAGACCAAGCCAACCACCAAACAATCTTCCTTGAACAAAAACAAGATCTCCAACGAGTCAACAAGGCTGATCTTACCAAGAACGTAACTTCTCTAAATTTTGGCTTGATCAATCAGGTTTGTAAATTCTACTTCTAAAAACTCGAACCTAGAGAAACCCAAGAATCACAAAAACTCGCATGAGTGGGCCAATAATAGAAGGAGATCATAATTCTTTCTTTTGCTAATATTATTCTTTTCCTTGCTACAGTGATTTATTTTCTTTTATCCCCCTCACACTACTTTTCTATCGCAGATCAAATGCCAAGATGTGTGTCACTAGAGGAGGTCAAAGTCCTATCAACATCCCTTATGACACTCACTAACAATTTCTCTCATTTGATGGAGTGTTATAGGACGTTCAACCAAACAGGTATTTGTCATATCTATCTTCCTCAAGTGACGAAAGTTCAGGTAGCATAGAAGAAATTGACCAAATATTTTCTACATTGTCTAGCAGGTGAAGATAAACTAGAGATGAAAAGATTAGAAGAAAATTCCATAGAAACATGGAAATTTTTCTCGCTAAAGGGAGGCCATGTTCTTATGATAATGAGAGCATATATGACATCGAGGTGCCCTTGAGGTACACATATCTTGTGAAACAATGGGCACCCAAGGATCTTCCTAAAAGAAACACTAATTTTTCTGTCAATGAAAGGATATACCACATTGCCCCATCGTTATTACATGGTTTGGGGCTATTTTCCTTGGATGGCATAAAGGTATGTCATAGAGGATTAACTGAATTAATGTAGTATGTCAAACCCTGTTACAACTACAATTATTGTGGATGACTAGTCCAATATACCAAAAGTATGCGAAGATATGGAGTGGCCACAAATTATATACAACTAAAAGATAATGATGAAAATAAAGGCACAACTATATTGATGGAAGGCCAAAAGAAGTAGGGAATATTGTAGGGTTTATAAATAGTACACGACCCGTCACCACAAATAAGCAACCCAAATGTGTATCCGAGGGACATGAAGGAAATCGTGTATTCGTATGTGCCATTAAATCAATACCTATAGGGAAAAGTTTCTCATTGATTGCAATTTGAATAGAATAAATAAAAATATTGCTATTATGGGGGAAATATGTATTCAATTTTACCCAACTTGTAAGCAATGTTATTGTATGTTATGTTTGTCATTTACTATGTGAAGTTTCTATATAAATTTAGACATAAGTCAATAATTTCTTTCTTATTAATATATTGATTATTAATTGTGGATGAATTGAAAATTACACTTATTTGATAAACATGGTGATAAGGGGAAGGTACTAGCCTTAGAGAAGTGCACAGATGCTCGTGAGGAAGATGTTACTGATGATGCAATTTTTATGTCCACCAATCTAATGCAAGCAATAAGGAAGCTTATAATCAAAGCAAAAAAGAAACTTAATTCTTCAGTTCTGATGGAACCTAAAAAAAATGAGATAAAAGGTGAAATCAAAACCTTGTTGTAACAAGTTCGTCGGTATCGGGTGAAAAACTCAGTTAATTATCCCATTATGTGTTTATGATTTAGTTATCTCATCCTTTCTAAAAAGCTCTTTATTTAATAGGAATTTTGGCGGGGTTAGATCCTCGTGATATGACTATGGGCCGAGTCGATTGATCTGGATTTTGGAGGGACGCCCCAAGATCTGAAAACTTACAATGCCAGAAAGAAAATGAGAGAACACAAAGTAAATAAAACCCCAAAGAAACTTTATATTAAAATAGAGAATAACTGCAAAAGCTACATTGTGTTGGACAATCTGTCCTTTTACAAAATGCTACTTGTTACTTATACCCTTTTTTAGTTACAATACCACATGTAAATTCCATGGGTGAATGAATACCATGGGTGGATGTCGCAATACCATGGGAAAATACCATGGGTGAATTCCACTTACAATACCATGGGTGGATGCCACTTACAATACCATGGGTAAATTCCATGGGTGGATGAATACAATGGGTTGATGTGATTTTCTATTCAGATCATTCCTCCCTCCTTAAGAAGCAATGGTCCCCATTGTGTGAAGTACCCTCCTACAAAGCCTTTGTTGAATATGAAGAGCCACTAAAGAGAATGATTTTATGTGGTTAACCCATAACCATGATGAATGAAGATTGGAGGATAGAGATACCTTGTAATGCTTGTGACCAACTGTGATACTAACAATGTGCGGCCTAGCAAATGGACTTCAATGAAGTGTGGGTTTGTTGATGACCCATAACCTTGATGTTGATTATTGATGAAGTATCATGTGCCTACATAACCTGGGGTGGGAGGACACATCTCCAAAGAACCCAAGAGATATCTTGCTATGCTGAAACTGATGAATGTGAAGCATGTGCCTACTAAAGTGGGGTGGGAGGGCACATCTCCAAAGGAAAGTCGTAATGAATGTTGCTCCAGATTTAAAATGGACATACCTCAGTCAATATAACTCAGAATCTTTATTATAACCTATTTTTGGAAATAGAATGACCATTCTGCATCTTCTCATGTATTGGAAATCCTTATTTAGACACTCTGGAATCTCAGATTCGCACTGCAACTATTCTGCCATCACAAAAGTTCTGAAAAAATAGTTGATTTTAAATCAATGATATCTCCCACATCCGAACTCCGATTCGACCCATTTATTTTTTTGAAATTGGGTGTTTTTTCAAGAGGAGCTAATATCTGCAATCATTGTTATGAAATTTTGTACAAAAAATGAAAAAATGATAGGAGGGTCTCCGTCCACTAGTTGCTGTTAGAAAAAATTCTACACCATAGTTGATTTTTTTTGGGTGCTTTTTCCCAAGGAATCGAGGTATGTTATTTTTTTTTGTAAATTTTGCACCAACGTTTCATATATGATCTGCAAACTCACTGCCCAAAACAATTCCTGCAAAAAAAATGAAGAAAGAAAAATTCTTCGTGCCTGGCCCAAGAAAGTGCTTTGTGGAGGTCACAACATGTGCCTGAAGTTTGTTGAATATTGCTGCAAAAATTTGAAACTGAAATATGCATTAAACCATCATTCCCATGGAATTGTAACCTGCTCTGATACCATTGATCTAGATCTTGGGGAGAGGCCCCCAAGATCTGAAAAATTGCAATGCCATAAAGAAAATGAGAGAACACACAGTAAATAAAACCACAAAGATTTTTTTTATTAAAACGGAGAATAACTGTAAAAGCTACATTTTGCTGGAAAACTTGTCCTTTTACAAAATGCAATTTGTTACTTATATCCTTTTTCATTTACAAT
Organism: Pinus taeda; assembly: GCA_000404065.3. Taxonomy (NCBI): domain Eukaryota; kingdom Viridiplantae; phylum Streptophyta; class Pinopsida; order Pinales; family Pinaceae; genus Pinus; species Pinus taeda. The sequence continues at coordinate 132,548 of APFE031106850.1, read as the reverse complement.
ACCACAGGTAAATTCCATGGGTGAATGAATACCATGGGTGGATGCCACTTACAATACCATGGGTAAATTCCGTAGGTTGATCAATACCATGGGTTGATGCAATTTTCTATTTGGATCACCAATGTTGGTAGCAGTGTCATGTTCCACCTGTGAGTGAGTCACCGGTCATTGAGACCAGTACAATCGCTCAGCCACCCAAAACAGGATCTGCACTGTTAGGTCCCTATACTACTAGTGTTGCCCCTTATTGTTATTAATGAAACCCCCTTATTGTATTTTTGTGACAATGTAGTCCCCATATTGTTATTATTGTGCCCCACAGAAGCCCACTATTGTTATTATTGCAGCCTTACAATATTATTGTTATGTGGGCTCTGATTATATTGTGACCCCTTAGATTCCTATATATAGAAAGGAGGTCTTGTCATCTGTATCATCTAAGAATTTTTCATTTGTGGAATGTAAAGGAAATTTCCCCATCAAAGACGACTTATTTTGAAGGCATTGATCTATCTCTTCTTCTATTTTGTGAGACAATTGCATAACATTTGGTATGAGAGCTTTGGATTCTAGGTTTTCGCTGCTGCAAATAGGTCATTGTGGAATTTTCGCTATAATTTTTTGTCTACGAAGCTTCAGAGGATTAAACTAAAACCCATTCTAGCTGAAATCTGGATGAACCTCGTGTCCAAATTTGAGACCTTGTCTCACTATATTTTCATAGATATGAACTAAGTAAGTTAGGGTTTTTGCACGCTCCTGAATTCCATCTCAAACATGTGACCTTGGGAAAATAGTTATAACTTTCGCTTTGAGCATCGGATTCAAATTTGATAATAACTGACAGAAAGAAGTCAGACTTTAGTTTTGTGGGTATCATTTTCAGGGCCGAAGATCGAAACAGTGACAGGTGGAACTTCGTACAAGTTTTCTCTACTGAACCAGTCTATAATCAAGTCATCACAAGAGATTGGGCATAAATATTTCTTGGAGAATCCAATCTCGATAATACTTATGGGGTTGGAAATAGGACTCAGTGGGCTACCACAGGACAAAACTTCAGACCTTGGAGATCTGAAATTACAGATATAAAACAGATTCAATATCGAGCTCCTTCAAAGCGAGAAAAACAAGTGTATTTTTTAAGTGATTCAAAGGGAATAGTGAAGCATAAATATCATTAATTGATGAACCAAAGAAAGAAAATGGAAACACCTAGTAAGCAACCTGAAATTTCAACTATGACGATGAAGAAGAAGAAGAAATGCAACATGATATATCAAAATTACGAGACCAAGGGCAACAAATTTCTCTCTCGTAAAGAGTAACCAAAAATGAAATGGAAGCTAAGATGGATGGTTTGAAGAATGGTTTAAAATCATGCATGGAAGGCTTGAAAGATGGCATCAATCGTATAGAAGCAAAACTAAAAGGCAACATTGAATATTTGAAGAAAGACATGGAATGTTTGAAGGGAGTTTTGGCAAAATTGTTGCAAGAAATTCTTCCTAATGGTGAAAAGGTAGTAGAGGAAACTCATGATGAGAAAAAAAGAAATGTTAATCATAATTTCATAGACTCTAACGTTCGATTGAAGACCCACCATATTCCAAAGATCAATATGAGGAAGTTTGATGGCAAGGATCACGTAACATGGATACTATAGATGGAGCAATATTTTGATCTCCATAATGTGCAAAATACACAAAAGGGTACGCATTGAAACTTTATATTTAGAACCTAATCAGTTTGTATGGTATTGATGGATTTTCTCTTGTAAACAAATTGCCACTTGTTCAATTTTTATGAAGAAATGATAGCACATTATGAGGATAGAAAGAGCAACACCTTCTTTAGCTAATTGATAAATCTCAAACAAAAGGGTTCAATAATGGAGAACATTGAGGACTTCCAAAAAATGAATATAGGGGCAAATGATATTCTAGAGCATATAATTGATGTCTTCATAGGGACTTTAAAGAATAACATCCAACATAAGGTTCATCTTTGGGAACATGATTCATTATAGAAGGCATTCAGGTTGGCAAGAAAAATTGAAATAAAAATTATAGCAACAAGGAATCATACCACCCACAACTATAAAGATGGAAGTGTTGTTGCTCCTAGCCCTCCACAACAAAATTTGGAAGAAAAAATAGCAAAAGATCTTTGTTACAGTTGTGATAGAAAATACACTAAAGGTCATAAGTGTGTTGAGAATAAATTAATTTACATAGATGGGGAAGAGGAGGAAGAAAGGGAACAAGAAATGTCAAAATAAGAGGATATACACCAGGAACCAACCCCAAATAAAGAATAAATTAATCCAACCATATCTTGTAATGCATTGACATGAATTACCACTCCTCAAAATCTCAAGATAGAATGACATATCAAGAAGAAAAAGGTAATAGTGTTGATTGATTCTGGTAGTACCCATAATTTTATTCATTGTAAGATAGCCAAGGAATTGAATTGCTTCCTATATCCAGCACCAGAATATTAAGTGATGGTTGCAAATGGAGGAACCATAAATTTCTCTGTAAAGTGCTATGATATCAAGCTATGCATGGGAGAATATGTAATGAATAGTCCAATGATTTCCATTCCAATGGGTGGTGCTAATGTTGTACTAGGAGTCTCAAGGTTACAATCTTTGGGTACAATAGATTTTAATTTTCAAGAACTTTTCTTGAATTTTTTTTGGGAAGGAAATGAAGTTGAATTAAGGGGTATCACAAGGAAACCAAGAAATGTAATCAACACTAATGGCATGACAAATATTCTAAATAAAGAACAACGAAGCATAATTTCACAATTATGTTCACTAGAGGTTCAAACAACGAAATCGTCTATTTCTACAGATCTCCAAAAAGTCTTGGACAATCATTCTAAGGTTCAAGCAGTGGAAGATCACATCGAGCATCAACAACAAGTTATCCAACTCTTAAAGGATAACCTCACTTTGGCACAGAATTGAATGAAACAACATGCAGATCAACATAGAAGTGAAATAAGTTTTGATGTAGGCGACTGGGTATTTTTACAGCCACAACCATACAAACAATTTGTCCCTCAATCAAGCTAAGAAGGATAAAAAATTATCACCTAAGTACTATGGTCCTTAAAATGTGTTGCAAAATATTGATACTATGGCATGCAAATTGAAGCTTCCTGCATCTTCTTGAATGCAACCAGTTCTCCATGTTTTATGCTTAAAGAAGGTTATAAGTGACAAGCTCCTAGTTCAAACAATATTGCCGGAACTTGACGAGGAAGGAAAAATCATATTGGAACCTGAAGCATTCACGAAAACGAGAACCCGACAACTACAAAATCAATCAATTTCAAAGTATTTCATCAAGTGGAAGAACTTACCTATTGAAGATTCCACATGCGAGGATGCGAATTTTATATAGAAGCATCCAGAACTACTCTAGTGTTGAGGATAACACTTTTTTGGAGGAGAGGGGCATGTTAGGTCCCTATATTACTATTGTAGACCCTTATTGTTATTAGTGAAACCCAATTTTTGCATTGTTTTTCCCATGTAGTCCCCATATTGTTATTATTATGCCCCATAGAAGCCCACTACTATTATTATTATACCCTTACAATATTATTTTTTTGTAGGCTCTGATTATATTGTGACCCCTTAGACTCCTATATATAAAAAGGAGGCCTTTTCATTTGTATCATCCAAGAATTATTCATTTGTGTAATGTAGAGGTTTCCCCCTCAAAGAGGCTTATTTTGAAATCGTTGATCTATCTCTTCTTCTATTTTGTGAGCTGGTTGCATAACATGCACCCCCTAAACAACGCATGCCATGATCTACACATGATGCTATGGATGCAAAGCATGATACGATTGCACAATTTGAAATGAGATTTCCCAGATCTTCCTATGTTACTAGCATGAGATCACTACCAATCACATTTTTGGTAGATGATGACAATGTCCCTACAAAAATAAAGAAACTTCCAGGTATTTAAGAAATGTTTTAAATCTTAAGTACAACCTAAATGAAATTAACGTATAGTCTGTGATTATTTTAAACTAATGATAATATCTTTTTGCAGGAAATGATGTATTTTATAGGTGTTTATATGAAATAAACTTGGAAATATTTGGGCCGACCATTTCCACAAACTTGAAATCCCAAAGCTCCAAGTTAAAAGATAAACTTATTAACAAGATGGTTCCCCTGTTCAGTGATGGTACCTTCAACACATTTGTAGTTACCTCAAAGGCATGCCTACAATAAAAATATTTGCAAGACTAGTATAGGTCTCAATTGGAAAGGGACAAATTGTATGAGCACCCTCCATCGATTCCAGAGATGGAGTGGAGAGCGCTCGTGGCAGATGCACATGAGAAGGAACTTTGAAAAGCAAGGAAGACTCCACTCAGACAAGGAAGGTATGAGGGACTTTTAATAATGTAATTAATGTAATGGAGTGCATGTACTGAAATCAAATCCTAAACTAATGCAGAAAATGAACTGCTTGAAATGAAAACCCCAACCTATTGCAAGAAATAAAGTACAAGGAAAGAAACATATTCTAATTGCATAAAGATCATGAACTAATTGTAAAATAAACCTAACTTAACCCTATTTATCACATGTGACGATTTAAACTAACTGAGTATGGAATCTCATTTACGGACTTTAACTATTGCATGCATGTGCTAATTAAGAAATAAAAAGAACTATTTTTCTTCATCTTTTCATTTTATAAATGCAAATGCTAATCTTTCCTTGTTCTTTGGCAGGGGAGACAGGTGTGGAGGAAGAGGGGTACAATGGTTGTGATGGCATGGAGGTCAAGTAGAGGCCTAATCCCAGATTCATTGATGATTTTTTCAACTCAGTCTCAAAATAGGCCGCTACAGGATTTCCTGCAGGATGTGTACAAGATGTATTAGTTCCTATAGGATCCCCTGTTTTATTACAAGAATAGACCAAAAGCTTAGGAAGTGGTCTAGAAGGTGGAATGGAGCTTGGGAAAGGTTAGTAAATCTTTCAAATACATAACCTAATCAAGTGAAAATGCAATGGTGTGATTTTTTTTTTTAAATAAAATGTTTTTTTTTTTTTTTTTTTTTTTAATCTAATTCAAGTGGAACCAACTCGATTGAAGCTCATTAGAATGCTCTAAAAAATAGCAAAAAATTATTGTTCTTTGCCACAAAGGAGTTCCAAAAATCTAGATTTGCGAATAAGAAAAGTAATCCAAGTAGCTTAATGATTACTATGACCTTCCAAAGCTTTTCCAAGGATGAAATGATGCTTTTGATCCTGCAAAAGAACTTACATCAACCATTTAACCCAATCCTACAACAAGAAATAACTAATACTAAATGCAGAAATAGAAAGAAACAAGAACAAGAGATGCATGTGAATAAGAAGTGAAAAGAATAAAAACAAAATGATACAAAAGGAATCTGAGGCTCCTGGGATGGCCACGCCCAAGGAACTCATAGTCCTATTGAGGATACAATTACTTAGAAGTTGAACATGACACCAATCTTCATTATTTCTATCAATATAATTACATCCCTGCAAGAAATGGCAGTGGAGCTGCAAAAATACGAGTTCTCTCCACAATAATACTAATAAAAATCCACCATAGAGGAAAATTTGACTTGGTACTTATACAAAATGATTAGGAATCATTCCCCATGAAAGGAAGATTTCCCCACCAAAATCCCTTGATTAGTGGATCTGGTTCCCAATACTAGGAATCTGCATTAAATGGCAGGGAACACATTCCTATATTTTCTCAATCGTTGGAGTTCCACAATCTATGCCATAATTCCATAATATATTGTTGATTTATTATTTAATATTGATCCTCCTATAGCAGGGAGCAAGTCCCTAAATTATATCCTCCTCCAACTCTTCATAATCTACCCAATATTCTCATAATATTCCACAAAAATAAATAATATTAGGCACAAATATGCAATTATTCATAAACTTTCCTAATGAAGATACTAAAGTTAAAAATTCATTATCTAATGCAAAAAGAGAGGTTTAATATGCTGAAGGATGGTTAGATGGGCCTTAGTTTATGTTTAGTTTAGAGGCATGGGCCATAATTTATGTCTAATTTAGAGGCCCATCAGTAGGGTCTTCTATTGTTGTAATAGTTTTTGGTCAAGAGGTTCTGGATCAAAATGATGGAAAGTAGATTCAATGAGATCACAAAACTACCCAAGCAAGTGCACGTTTCCAGGAGGGAGAATCCAGCACCACCATTGAGGGGATTCGTGAAGTGTGTATCCAAGCAATAGGTTGGCCTCTTCATCAGAGCGTTCATTTACATTATCAAGAATTGCAAAGAAGTATTGCAAGTGTGCAGGCCAGGCCACTTTTCCTTCACCGTCATACGTCAATTTAGAAAAGATATCAGAAAACCCCCTAGTGATGTTGAGAGGTTCGGCATGCGAAAAACATCGCAGAGGGATGAGTGTGACAATATCCATGATCGATGTGCGAATTTTCAAAACAGGATGAGATGACATAGCTTGTAATCTGGCCCTCCTTCTAGTGCGAGAAATGTTGACAGTGCTGGACCTGCCAACATGTTATGGGATCTTCCCGATAAGAAATCCCAAATAGACCTCAAACCATTTGGTGTAAGAGTCCCAGCAGTGGGTCGTACGGTATCGCTTTGACCATGGTTGTGCACAAAGGAAATTAAGATGTCCTTGTTGGTAGCAAGGGTGTGACATGCGTAGCAAACCAAGGAAGGTGCATGAATGGTTCTAATATATGGAAGGTGGAATGAGTGCGCCCCTTGGAAACCTATGTAAACATGTAGCTTGGAAGGGAACACATAAGCAAAGATGCATCAAAAACTGGAAGGAAGGTGAACCAACAATCCAAATCGATGATTAAACCAACAACACATCTCAGTAAGATTCATACATACATATGTAGAAAGAGTCTATACATACATGCGTAAGAAAACAAATACATATATCATTAGAGTAACCAAGTTAACTGAAATACAATAACAAATATGCATGAAATGTGTTGGATCTGTTATATTAAGAAGTGAAAGTTCCAATCATACAGTACAACCATGATGAACCACTAGTCCCGATAATGGAACGTTATAGTCACTATCGCCTGCTCCTCCAAAGAGATGCACTATCTCTGCACTGTGGAGAAGCCAAGGGTCATTACAATGCTCTCCAATATTTCTCTAAGATACTCCTATCAGAATCTTGGCCAACCAAAAGCCTTTACAATGTGTTACGAGGTACTATAAATAGCAAAGGGTGGGGTGACCCTTTACATTCCCCTTTTTGACTGTTCACATACCCTCATGAATCTTCAACTACTCTTTGGTTGTTACATTCAACTATCGACACTTGAATTTCCACTTTACAAGATGTTACATACAATTTGAACATGTACCCATGTGAGACAAAATAGGCTTGAGCAAGCCATGAAAGACATCACTATGACTCATACAACTATGGGAAGACCAACTCTTCAACATCCTCATAATCGTTGACAGTGGCGAAGTACTGCCAAGCTTGGTGGTCCGTGATGGTGTCCATGTACTCTGTGGTGACATCTTCCTGGAACCAAACTCTTGCCTCTGTTGCATCTAGGTACACTACTTTGGCTCATCTGTACAACTCATCTGATAACATGTGTATCATTGTCTTGAGTGTGGACAGACTAACGACATACTGATGCATAGTGTCTGCATTGATCGGCAAGTCTACGTTGGTGGCTATGCGCATCAACTCGTTCAAGTAAAATTGTAGCTCCTGTCAGACTTGAACTGTTGTCTTTGCCAAGGTGAGTGTTCCAATAGATGGGATCACATGTTCGCACACAAAAACATCCATGCTTCTGAACACCCATGCATGGGAAGCCTGCAAACTAGTGATGAGCTACTGGAGTTCCTCATAGTTCCGGATCTGACTTTGGATGCATGCCTTCTACTCAATCGCCACGAGCTTCATCATCTTGGGCAAGTGCAATGGGGCTCCCTTGTATCTCATTGTCCATGTTTTCATGCGGTCGACAACAGTATGCAAGTTTGACAAGATACATGCTCTCCTAGCACAACGCTGCTGCCAACCATTGAGATGGAAAATTTCCTTATGCATAGCACCAAATCTAGAATACAACGCCCGCATGACTGTCTCAAGGGACGATACTTCATCCAGTATCACCTTCTTCAACTCTACTTGGTCATATGTTGTAACCATTTTTCCTCCCTGCATGGTCGACTGTAACTCCTAATCCATTCGCTCGTTCTTTGCTATCAAGAAGCAAACACTCGAGCTAGTGGCTTCAACATATATTCTGGTAGCATCAGCTAATGCTGTTGGATGCTTGTGTACATCAGATATGGCCACTCATTCCTCAAACTACGCAGGAGATGTGTGGACATCTAGAGTAGACACTTTGCATGATTGTACAACTCTATGTTGTGACTCATCGAATGATATGGTGTGCAACTTCTTTTGGATTGTCTCCGAGGATCTCAGTATCTCCTTGGTCGCTCAGGACTTGCTCTTCTTTCGGATCCGGTGAATTCGGTGAGTCGACCTCTTGATGGTAAGGCATGAGGTCGATGTCTTGCTCTAACACTGGCTGCTCCATCTCTGTATCCATCTGCTCAAGTACTCGTTGAATCTCTTGAGCAAAGTCCTGCTCCTATGACTGCTCACCCTGTCTTCTTTGTGCCAGCTACTCAGATGAGTCTACTACCTGTATGGGCGCAGTTTCATCAATCTGTGCATTTTTTACCCCCTGTTGTGTCTGTCCTTGCTGCGCTTCCATCTCCCATCTGCGCATATCTTGTTTTTTCCAGAGTTTCTCCTTCAACTCTTACAACTCCTTCACTATTTCATCCATCCTCTATTTATCTCTCTCCCTTTACACATTCCTTTTGTTGTGTTCTTGCCTCTTTACCTCTATTTTCAAAGTTTCTTTCTCCAAAAGTGGGTCTGCTTTGAACTTGCAACTTTGTTCTTCCTCTGCACTGTCAACAATCTTTCTCTTGCCTTTATCACACACAAGTATGTTACCCTCTATTGTTGTTGCTCTCCTAGATGTTGCTTCACTAGCCATTCCATAGCGATGTCGACCGATTCATTGGGCCTAGAGAAGCTTTGACAATATCTCCACGGGTCTTCGTTAGCCTAGTGACACACCCCGTGGATCCAAGGAAATTGCACTCTCGTGCAATGATCCTTCACAAAGAAATGTGGGTCGTACGGATTGAAGCTTCTGGTGCCAATAGTAAATTTTTTGAACTCCTCTATCTTAGCATCCAAAAGCTTGAGATTCCATATCTTGTACAACCCGATCCACAACGGAAGAGTGGGCCAGGGTGCCTTCTTCTTCCAGTGCAGTCTAGCTGACAGTCCTATCAAGATGTTGTACAACACTTCTTGCATGATGAGCTTGTCCATGGCAAACTTTGGTAAAACATGCAGAGGCTTCTCCACGCTATACATCCGTAAGAAGGTGCCAAATGGTGAGGCATACTAATCCGCTATGTCGAACAATGCCTCCATTGTTGCCTTTGACATGCAAGGTGGATTCTACTCAAATATTGTCTTTGAAACTGGGGTGACAAAATGGTTTGACAACTATGTGATGACTCCATGAAAGATGCATTCGGAAAACAGTCTGCAATAAGTGTTTACAGAGGTTTCCACTAATGTTCATGCCTACTTCAAGCTCGGAAATTCCTAACGTCCACAGATTGCATCCAAGATATATGCAAACATGTATATTTTTGCTTGCTCACCTTTGGGCAGCTCTTGAGCTCCTGTTACATGTTGCTTCAACATGTGAGCCAACATGTCAAACGAGTTGCATGCTTTACCTTCACTGGCCAGTTGGTCCAACACGATCACCCAACTCTACAGGAAGGTCTTCGTGCTCTCTTGGACGTACAAGTGACATGAAAAGATGACCAAGTACTGATATGCCTTCTTTAGTATCTTCATCTTGGAAATCTAGTTGAGTGTCATCCTGAACTTGGTTGGATCCTGCACCCAGTTTTTCAAGATATCCCTGGAGTTTGCATTGCTGCTAGGTATGTTGAAGGGTGTCTCCATGGTGATCATTAGCTTCAACAAGTGGTAGATATGATGATAGTCTTGTGCCCTGAAGGTAGAAATATCTGTCCTGCTGACACTGCTTAATAACATCATCTCAGGATTAGTGTGCGAGACAATCCAATGTATCATGTTCGTGTATGGAAACGCGGGATACCTGCATGCAATCCGGTAAAATGCGTGCTTGTGAATGTTCACATAGACTTTGTGGTCTTGAATATCTTCCCCAAATGTATCTGAGAATGCATCATTGATCTCCTACCATTTCAGTTTGATGTCTTTGTCAATGATTAGCTTCGTCTCTTTGTAAATTAGAAAACTCATAGACATTCACTGAACAACATCTCGAGTTGTACTTTTGGCGGTGGCCTTTGACCCTGATATCTTGGAGGCCATTGATCCTGAACTGTTGAGAGATGAACAAGCACTTGCTATATTTGGAGACATGGCGACATGCATGGCAAGCAATCTATCAATTAAAAACAAAGCAAACTTGAGGACTGACATGCAACATACCCGGGAGATTGATGGCAAGGAAAGCACAATTTTCCCCAGGAGGTGGGGAGACTGACTGCCAGAACTGCGCAAAAGGCAATCCAGACTATCGGGAGGTTGGTTGACTACTGGAATTGCACAATGCACAATCCAGACTAACATGTTGGGTAGATCGTGCAATGCGCAGTTTCAGTTGGAAAGTCATGGAGGCCCAGGGACTGCATTGTGAAATTTTCGGGGCCAACAGACACTGCCTCTGAGAATTGCACAAAGCAAGTCTGGAGGACACTGTCTGGCTAGATTTGCGCATTTCCTTAGAGGAAGGCAAAGCCTTCCCTCTCAAAAATGCACAATGTTGTCTGGGCAAGGCAAAGTCTGGGCCAAGGTTGCCCAAACCCGCTGACGGGCGACTCAAAACATATGGAGATATGAATGCATGGAAAAATTGAGTGTAGGCAAGAGTAAATGATCATGCATGAAAATAGTGAACGCAAGATTCAGAAAATGGAAAACCATGCATGTGTGTAAAACGAGTCATCGGATCGGCGACTTTCTGTGCAAAACAGTGTCATTCATGCGACAACAGTGAGATGAAAACAAAAACTGAAATGGTGCTTATACAGGCTAAGATGCATGAAAACAATAGCAAGCATTCAGAGCGTTGAAAATAGCAACAAGAAATGATAAAAATAGAATCCAGATATTCCAATTTTAATTTGTCCTTGAATTAAAATTGTGAATTAAAATTCGAATTTAGTCTCACCAACTGCTTGGAAATAATTAATTTATTCATTATGGATTAATTAGTTGGAGAAATTCAAGTTAGAAGTCTTTGTGCAGTCATGCAATAGCTATCCCTTAAATTAAGGAGATTGTCCTTCATTAAGGAGATAATATTGAGTTATATTGAGTTGTAATTAGTTAACTTAGTTTACTGAGTTAAGTCTAGTTAAATTAGTTCCAAATTGTTTGAGGAACTAATTGTGAGTTATCAATCAGTTGATGCATGCATGCACTTATCAGAAACTCATGCATGTCTATTCTGAGAAAGACCCAATTGAGTTAAATGTCAAGGACAGGTTACTATCAGTTGCATGTGTTTTCATATAAAGGAAACTCATCCATGCAGTCAAGGGAAGGTTCCTTGAGGATTGTGCAGTTTTATAGGGTGTGAGATCAGTGTGAGAGACCAGTGTTCCACTTGGTAATAGGAGGATCACCCAGGAGAAACTGCACAAGGAAATATGAGCTTGGAGGGCAGAGAGGAAGGCTTGTGAGAAGCCAGGTTTGCCTGTGAGCATCCAAGAGGATTGTACTGAGAGCTGGCTAGCTATGAGAGCTAAGGCTTTGTATAATTCTAATGTATTTCCACCTTGTATGATAATATAGATAGTGGGGTTTTTAGCTAAGGCTTTCCCCTGAGTATTTTCTATGTTTCAAGTGCATTGATTCTTCTTCTTATGGTTATATGTGTTCAACTCTGATTCAGCTCGATCTTTAAGCTTCCACAAGTTTGATAGTAGAAGTAGATTATAATATTTTTTCTTTGGTATATTGCATTATCGAGTTAATCTACAGTCATATTTTATACATAGCTCTCATAAGTAGATTTGTAGAGAATTTGCAAGAAATTCTACACAGAGAAATCAAGCAAACAACACTCGCACAAGCAAAAACACAAAAAGCGACAGAAATGTTGTAAAAGACAAGTAAAGCGCACTTACCCAGAAATAGCTAAGATGGTTGTGCCAAATACTCTTAGATGTGATGTTGGATTTCAGGGCTCCAAGATAGATGTGGAGAATGAGATCTAAAAATTCAAATAAATAAATTTGAGGCTTATGACGCGCATACCACAAATCTAGGGAAAAACGACACTTGGACGGAAGTTTCTAAAACGATATTTTCATGTAGCCTCTAGCTGCTAAAAATAGATCCTTAAACTCTAGGGATGCTTTTTGAATGTACTATTTTCTGTTTTGGGGAAAATAATCCCATGCATGCAAATCAAATTTGGTGGGTCTTGGGTGGAACTGGTCAACCTGAAGGCACATGCAACAACCTGCTTGACTGAGATAAGGATTTGCGTAATTTATGGGAGGAGCTGGCCTACATGTCCCTAAGGGATTGTGCAATTTCTGGGAGGAGCAGGTGACTGATGCCCAGAATTGCACAATTTTTGGGTTGAGCTGTAGTGCTGGGCCAGCTTGCGCAATTTTCTTAAGGAATCATATCTAACTGTCTTGCACAATTTCTAGGCCCAGTAGGCTGCCCAACATATTTGCGCAATTTCTAGAGGAAAGGCTGGTTCCCCTCCAGAATTGCACATTTTTTTGAGGGAGTTGCTCAGCCAGCAACTAGCTTAAGTCTGGAGTGGCAGTCTATGAAAGAAGTGAAGCATATCGACATGCATAGGTTGGAAAGTGACTGAAAAATGATGAAGCCTATGTACTTGTCAGTGCAAGAAATGTTGCTAGGATGGTTGGTAGGGAGGCTCCAAAACAAAGTTATGGAAAAATTTTGGAGGGTGGTTGTAGCTACTACAACAGGACAATAGAAGAAAATAGTTTGAGATTGATCACAATGAAGTGAAATGAAGATTGTTTGTAATTGATTACATTCTTATTATTCACATTTTCTATCATTCAACATTGTTACATTGTCACTTTGCATTCAAAAATTTTATTTCATCATTCAAGTTACTAGCAGTCTCTCTCATCTCAACAAACTGAGGTAACTAAGAAAATTTAAAACTAAATTGACCAAATTAATCTTAGACATATTTAACATATTTGAAATGATAAGAATAATTAGATGTTCAACAAATTTTATATGACCATGCATGACTGAAACCATCCTAGATCCATCTTAACCCCAAATCTATTAAGCACCAAGAGCGACCAAGTATCTCAAGGTGCAAACATTTCCTCAAGTTTTACACTCGAAAAATAGATTTGCACGTCAAGAGATTTGATCCCTCTCAGCGCTTGATAGATCTGGGGTTAAGATGGATCTAGGGTAGTGTCAATAAATACATACATGTATATATTAAGATGGCTTTAAATTATTTTAAACCATTAATTACCATGACATACTTTTACATATTTCATTATAATTTATTTAATAGTTTAATGCAAATTATTCTTTATGTTGGTTCCATCTATCAACATTTCATAATTAACTATATATATATATATATATATATATATATATATATATATATATACACACACTAAAGAATAATATTCTAAGTTATTTATAGCATATTCTACATATCCACAGACATATAAACTATATATTTGAAGATACAACTTAACTATCTGTTAAAATATTGAGCCATTGAATATTTTAAATGAATACATAATTAATTATAGGTTATTAGTCCCTAACCAATGCAACTTATAATGTTTCTCTCTCTCTCACACACACACACACATATATTATTGTTAAAAATATTTTTCAAACATTTGATTGGACCAATAATTTGAAGGTTTTTTTTTCTTTTTTTCCATAATTTTTTTTATGCAATATCAATATTTATACCACGAATTCTATATATTTGTGTTGTGAATTTTCATTGTTAAACTTCATATTAAAACAAACCAAAATTAAAATCTTTGAAAATAGTTCATACTCAAGTTACCATTAGTTAGTGCCCACCATAATTTAAGAAAGTATTTGCATAAAACATGGATAGGAATGAGATGTACTTATATATACTTACCATTGCACACCATTATTTGTGATATTTATTAGTTTGATAAGTAGGAGTAAAAATGTAAATGTTCAAAGCCCCACCAACTTTTATGTAACATCCTTGCCCCATAGCAATTAATTTTTCCATTCCATATATCAATTTGCAATTTTTATAAAAGCATAATTTCCATTTAATTGGCAGAGACTAACCTACCTTGCAACATTTATTAATATTATAATCAATAAAAGATTGAGGATATAAATATTCCTTCTCCATTTAAAAATAATAATAATAATAATAATAATAATAATTTCAAAAAGAAATTCCTTGGTTATTTGTGTGCCTAGTTCAATTTTCTCAATGTGTTCTCTGTGGGGAAAATATCCTCATTTATAAAAATCTATTTCTAATGATATCTCTTTGAATTTTTAACTCCGAGATATCTAGCTATGTGTAGAAAAGTAGGGAGGGAAGTGAATTCCACCTTTGTGGACAATGAATTCTACCTTTCTATTATAAGTTCTGGATGTTACATAAAATAATTATGACCTTGGTTAAAAAATAAAGCAGTACCTACTCCACATTTAGGAGGATCTCCCTAGGTGTCACCGTATCAAAATCCTCTAAAGAAACTGTTTGTCCAGATCCAAGAGGATAGACACACGAGCATTCTTTCTCCCATTATTTCTCCTTTAACCCCGATAAAAGGCCTTATAAATTTTTTCTATAATCTCACTAGTAATTTATGAAGAAAATAGTTTATCATAGAAAATAACCTAAGTGAAAGCCCACCATATATTATAAATGCAAATAACTACAAGGGGTAGAGAGCATTGAACGGGAAAATCTATTACCCATTCCTGAACACACTCTTCTCCTAAGTTTATTTTGTTTGAACAAGTAGTGGAACGGGGAGAAAAGAACTCTAAAGATGCTTCATTCAAGGTTGAGTATATAAATGTATATAGTATGTTACAACTATAATTTTCTCAATGCAAAGTTGAGGACATAAATGTATATAGTATGTTACAATTATAATTTTTTTTAACAAAAAAAAAGAGAGAGTAGATTTTCTTCATTGCATCGAGAGGCACATTCTACAGCTCAATATGACCCTGATGTAAAAAATAAAAAATCTAAATAATGTTTATGTTCTTCTCTCCAATAAATAATAATAATGAAAATAGAAAAAGGTAATATTGGCCCAAAACAAAAATGAAAATAACCATATAGATAAAAAAAAAAATTACAATACAATTATCTCATGCGTTTAAATAAAAAAATTAAAATACAATTATCTCATGTCATATTTGCAAGGATCATAAATTTACCTTCAAAAAAAAAATTACCACATCAAAAGTATAAATTAGGTAAAAATTTAAACATCTTTATTCCTTATTAAAGCCACTACCATTTCTTAAATCAAAGCAAAAACAATAATTCAACACAAAGAATTCAATATCTTGCTCTAAAATCTTTTAATATTTCTTTTAATTAATTATCTGTAAAATGAATCTTTAAAAGGAACACCATATCCTATGGATATATTAAAATCTTTGTACACATAAATATTTCAACATCAAAGTTGTAATATTGAAAATATTCATTTGATGTAATTTTATTATAAATTTTGTTATCATGTCATGTAAAAAACATCATGAGAGATTAATATTAATATTAATCTAATATTATATATAATATATCAACTTAATAACTTTAATTAATACAATATTAAATTTTCTTTTTATAATATTTGATTAATATATTATAATATATGAATAATATTAACTATAGATATCTATGGGCGGGGAAATAATAGAGACATAGAGTGGTAGAGGTGGTGAGATAGAGGAGTGAGGAAAGGAGGAAGAGGAGGGGTAAGAGATTGGGTTGGAATGAGAAAATGGGGAAGAAGAAAGACATAGAGAAATTAAGTGGAGGGGGGGGGGGGGGGGGGATGACAAGGAAGAGATGGAGAGAGTGTGTTTATGCTTGGGGTTGAGATAGAGAGACAAAAAATGAGATATGGAAAAAAGGGGGGGTGGAGAGAGAGAGAGAGAGGGGAAGAGGTAGTAGGAGGTGGGAGAGAAAGGGTGAGAGAGGAAGGAAGAGATCTAGGATGTCAAAGGGAGAAGGAGAGAGGAAGGTAAGAAGAAAGACAAATAGAGAGAAATATGGAGAGAGTGAGAGGAAGTGATAAGGGAGATGGAGAGAGAGGTAGTAAGGAGCGTAGGAGGGAAGAGAGATAGAAGGGGGGAGAGAGGGAGAGAAGGGGAAGAGACAGTCTGAGAGAGAGGAAGAGGGGGGAGAGATACATATATATGGAGAAATATTGTGTATTTTTTCAGGGTGAAATAGAAAGACAAAAGAGAGACAGGGGGAGACAGAGATATAGATGGAAGGTGAAGAGAAGGAAGAAGATAGAGTTAGCGAGAGGGATAGATAGATAAATATTGAGAGAGCATCATGGGGGCTTCACTCAAGTAGCAATACCATACCACGTGGGTTCATATTCGGGGATATATATTGAGCAGAAAATGATATAATATATTACGCATATAGTAGGGGGTAAAGAGTTTTTATATTGATATGTATAAAAAATGGAGCTCAAAGTTAACGAAAAAATATAAAGCGATATAAAAAATGTTAATGAAAGAAATGGATACCTATAATATCTAGTGAATGTAGGGTTTTTTTAATTGGGAAGGTATCTTGGGTTCATATTGGTAGTGGATTAAATTATGTGATTTTTAGAGGTATTTTCCAATATGTAGTCAAATTAGGGGCATTGTTTAGCATGCCATGAATGCACGTGATATGTCAGAGGTTCATTGAGTGAAACCCTAGTGGATAACATGTGTGAAATAGAGAGACAAAGAAGGAGAGATGGAGGGAGACATAGATATAGATGGAGGGGGGAGACACAGAAGAATATTTCTTGCACTAGATCCATTGATTTCAATAAATATTATGATTTCTAATCCTATTTGATTTCTTGCACTGAAGGAGATAAACTAAATTAAAGGGGAAAAGATGAATGAAGAGAGAGAGAAGGAGAGGAGTGAGAGAGGGATATAAAGCTAAGAGAGAGAGAGAGGGAGACACAAAGATGAAAGGGGGGATAAGAGGAGAGAGAGAATGAGAGAAGGAGGGAGAAAGTGACAAGGTTGGAAGGAAGAGAGAGAGAGAGAGAGAGAGAGAGAGAAATGGGGGGAGAGAAAGGGATAGAAAGGAAGGATGAGAGAGAGGAGGAGATAGGGAGGGACAAACATATGGATTTGGAAGGGGAGAGAAGGAGGGAAGAAGAAATACATAGAGAGAGAGAGAAGTGGAGAGAGAGAGAGGGAGTGACAAAGGAGAGATGGAGAGAGTGTGTGTATATTTGAGGGTGAAATAGAGAGGCAAAGAAAGTCCAAGAGATGGAGGAAGATTTAGATATACATGGAGGGGGGAGAGGGAAAAGAATATTCTTTCCACTATATACATTAATTTCAGTGTAGATGTTGATTTCTAATCTTATTTGATTCCTTGCACTAGATGCATTGATTTTAGTTTAGATGTTTTCTAATTCTATTTGATTGCTTGCACTAGATGCATTGATTTCAGTGTACATGTTTATCTATAATCATATTTGACTGTTTACACTAGATGCATTGATTTCATTGTAGATGATGACATATAATCCTATTTGATTGCTTGCACTGGATCCATTGATTTTAGTGTAATTGGTGATTTCTAATCATACTTGATTGTTTGCACTAGATGCATTGATTTTAATGTATATGTTTTCTAATTCTATTTGATTTCTTGCACTAGATGCATTGATTTCAGTGTAAATGTTTATTTCTAATTATATTTGATTGCTTGCACTAGATGTATTGAGTTCAGTGTAGATGTGGATTTTTTATTATATTTGATTGCTTGCACTAGATGCATTGATTTCCGTGTAGATGTTGATTTCTAATCCTATTTCATTGTTTGCATTAGATGCATTGATTTTAGTGTAGATGTTTTTTTCTAATCATATTTGATTTATTTCGTTAAATGCATTTATTTCAGTGTAGATGTTTTTTTTCTAATCATATCTAATTACTTTCATTAAATGCATTAATTTCCGTGAAGATGCTAATTTCTGATTTGATGTAACATAATGTATGATGGTACATTAATTTTAAAGTGATTGGATTAACAATGTGATTTATTTTAGTGTAAGCGCAAAAAAATTATTGACAATGTGCATTGATTTGTGTGTTACTATAATCCAACCTATTAATATTGGAGAGCAAGAGAGAAGGTAAGATGTTTACTACAATCGATCGACTTAAACATTTGAATGGTTCACGATTTCAAGTGCACTTTTCATATAATTGATATGAAAATATGGCAAAACTAACAAGGGTGACAATAAGAATAGACGAAGCAAATAGTTTGAGATTGATCACAATGAAGATTATTTTTAATTTACTACATTCTTATTATTCACATTTTTTTCCATTCAACACTATTACATTGTCACTTTGCATTCAAAAAAAATATTTCATCATTTTTCATAATTAAAGTTATTAACAATATCTATCATCTCAACACATTGAGATAACTTAGAAAATTTAAAATTAAAACTACTTTTCAAGATATATTTAGTAATACCTGGAGGGACACTATTAAGAATTAATCAGCTGTCAAAATTTGTGATACCTAAAATTAAATGAATTAGATGTGCAGTATCAATCCTCCTGCAAGATATTGAAAAGATTGTATTCCTTCTTCATCACCAACTAATTACTAATAGACAATCACATACACATATATAAATATAATACAATAATTGTAACATTCACAAACATTACCATCCAATCCAAACACATAAACACATAAACCACTCAAAGCATCCAAACATAAACACACACAAACCACTCAAAACATCCAAACATAGATGTACAAACCATTCAAGGAAAGCAACATAGACTAAATTAAAGAACAAAATTATATGGTAATGCCAGGAAAAGAAAACATATTGTAAATTTCAAAGTAATAAGTTTATCTCAAACATATACATAATAATGACAATCTAAAAATGTGGGGTTGTTGCCCTCAGATGGAACGAGCCTAGATCCATCTAACTCTGGATCTATCATGTGCCAAGAGGGATCGAATCCCTCAAGGTGCAAACCTTTCCTCAAATTCTACACTCCAAAATTAAGGTTTGCACCTTGAGGGATTTAATCCCTCTCGGCGCATGATATATAGATCCAAAGTTAGATGGATCTAGGCTCGCTATAAAAAAGAGAAGCTACATATTTATAAAAAAGAGAAGTTACATATTTTTATATAGACGAGGAAGAGAGAGACCGAATAAGAGAAATTGTTAATTAGAACAAAAAAAAAATATTTAAACAAAACGTTACCTAAGAGGCCATACATTACCAATAAAAAAAACAAAGAGTTAGTCTAATGCAAGCTTAGATCACTAGCAAAGAGAAGGCATAGGAAAAGAAATCTAGAAATCAAAGCTCTAAGGAGACCTCTAGAGAGATGAATCCATCAATCAGAAATTCGAAAAACATTTTACCAGACAAAAAAAACTTTTTTTTAGACAGAACATCCACTTCCAAATTTTACTCCCTATAAACATGAATTATAATTACTCTAATCAGCATAGATGATAACTAACTATTAAGATAATATTCATAAAAATTAAATCAAATGATTTAGTACATGAATTGACCTTTTATTGGATTCAAATAAATTATAATTTCAAATTTTCAAATAATATCTTTATTTATTTTTAGGTATTTATATTTTTTCCAAGGAAAAAATCAAACTTTTTATAACCAAAGATAAAAAGTTACATAGTATATGCTGAAGCATTCATTTTTTTGTATGATTTGTGAATCATAGAGCTCATAGGATGAGAAAATTCAGTCCTTTCAAAAAAAAACATGAGGGAAAAACCACTAATCTAATGCACGGGCCTCCTCATATATGAGGAATTGCAGATGCATAGCATGTACAATATTCGGGCCTGTGCCTGTCAAGATGGTGAGCAAAAAAAACAAAAAAACCATAAAACTATAGAAAAAGTGTTCCCCAACAGGAGCAACTGAGATGTCATTATGGGAGGGAACCATGTTTTCCTCCCCTTTTCTTCTCGACCTTGCGCCACTCTCCTTGGCATGGTATCATGGGAACAAGTTGAAGTGGGTTTTCATCGCTGGGACAGGGGTTTTCTTTATTTGAGTTAGAGGTGTCTGATGTGTGCCGCCTTTTGGTTCCATTGATTTCCATTGAGTTTGAATTCTTTCTCGATTGCGATTCCATAGGCTCTTGTGGAGATGTCTTCTGAGTTTCTGTTTGGTTGCTCTCATTTGGGATGGGTTCTTCCTCCTCATATTCTTCCTCCTCTTCCGGGTCTGGTGGAGTGAAATGCCATCCCTTTTGATGTTTGCCGATTTTCTTCTTTTTGCGGCTGTCCTTTTTGTATTCTAGGCATGCATTTTGAAGGTGTCTAGTTTGCCGACATATTCTGCACCTGAGTGTTGTATTTTCGTAGTCTAGTGACTGTGTCCAGCTACGATCTTTATGTTTCAGTTTTATGCAGTTCGGTAATCCTTTACTGAGGTCGAATTCCACACAGATACGTGTGAAGGTAAAAAATCTTTCATACACTCTTTGTGTATCCATATTGATATATCTGCCAATGGTGTTGCCTATGCATGCAAGAACCTTTTGGTCCCAGAAATTTATAGGGAGATTATGTAGGCATACCCATACGGGCATCCTGGACACAATAAAGGTGTTTGCATCAAACTCCGGGAACCATGGAGTGATCAAGGGGCTTAAAGGTCCCCAGAACCAAGGTCCCTCCTGAGTCACTAGATCTCTGACCTCTGTTGATTGAAATTTGACTATAAAAAACCCTTTGGAGCAGAGATGGATCTCACAATTTAGAGACCATTTTGTGAGTATCCAATGGAACAGATCAAATGGTTTGGGCCAAAATCCATTAAATCGACAAATGATGGCTTGCTTTGCATAGTTATTACATACCTCCTCTGCTTCTGATGTATCTATTGTTAGTTTTGGTGTATGCTGCAGTTGCTCCACTATGTATGGACTGGGTTATGTTCCAGCCTGCTTTGGAGCTGTTGTAGAAGATTTCCCCCCTTGTAATATATGCTTGTAGGATGTTCCTTCACTTCCATGTTGCTGATGTGGATCTAGGTTGTGATTTGTTTTGGACCCACTACCTCCTTTTTTTTGTTTACTGGTTGCTACACCTCCTCGAAGTCTCATATTGAGTATGATTGTAGATCCTGGTTTGATGTTGTAATCCTTAATGATTCTGTAATCCTAAAGTGATCTGCCCCCAATTAATAGATGTTGTTATCCATCTAGGTAGCCAATATGATTGGAAATGTTTTTCTTCAGGTCTATAACATTGTTTATAGCATGAGCCCAGATCAATGTTGTTTTCCCCGTGGGGGTTTTAACAAAGATTTGAAATCGTTTTGGTATTATCCCATCGGAGCCATTACTGGCGATCTGGGGCTAGGAACCAGTCTGGGAGTCTTTCCCCTCCGCAAATGTGACTTCGGCTGCATCTGCCCCAGTTTCCTTGCCGAGAGTTAGTATGGTCTTTTCGTTTCGGAATCCTCTGCTTCCAGAAGACGATCTAGGCCATCTTCAAGGGCTCAAACGACTCGAGATCCATGATGATGGTTTGGTCCTCCAGAAAACTATGGACATTAGCCACCTTTGACACCCTGACTGCCCTCTGATCCTTCACGTGCTCCCATCCATCTGTTAAAGCCCTAACTGGCTTCTCCAGATCTGAGGAGGCGGTCCCTTCATCCCAAAGTAGAGACTTCTCGATTGATCCTGCATCTTTCCCATTGGCCAGATCCGAGCAGGACAAGTCGGCGACAGATCTACAGAATAAATGTTGGCCTTAGCTCCAGACCCCCTCCGTCCTGGGTTCAGTTATTAGTGAGTTGTCATTATTTTCCACCGCCCCCTTTTCTATCTCCTGGTACTTGTGGTTGGTCATGGTCGTCATTGGCCCTCCCTCGAACCTTGCTCTGTTACTGCCAAGTTCTGCCTTGATCACAGTTTTGAAACTGTGGAAAGGCCAAACCTTGAGAAACCTGGCCATGTCTGGCCTGTGGGAAAAATGATTCGCGTCAAAAAAACCATTTCTTATTTCAAATCCAAACCATAACGCTGCCCGAGGGTTGAGATCAGCTCGCCCTTCTGTGTGAGGGCATCATTCTACTCCTAGGAAGCTCCCCTCGGTTTGCAGAGTGGCGGCGGCACAGATCATAATTCTGGAAACCCTAGCCATGGCACTTCCCGCACGACTGGTCTCTGCAACCACTACCTATCTGTAATAGTCTTCCTATCCTTTATATTTATTTATATACTACAAAAAATATATATTATTTTTATAATTATGAATTATTATTTTTCCACTTATTACGATATTTCTCCAAACTTGTCTATACATAGTAAAATTCAAGAAATATAAATATGTTATAGAATATTCAAAGAAAATATTATACCAAATCTATAAATACATAAATTTTCATAAATAAAATAGATACATAAATTTTCATAAATAAAATTGTGATAGATTGTTAAAAACTGAAGAATCAACTTTATTAGTCAAACTGGGCAGCTTTAAGGTAGGAGCTCCGCCTAGAGACTGCCTTTGGCAGAACACTCTACAATATTCATCAACAATAAAAAAATATATAGTTTCACACAAGTAGGGAAGTTAGAACAACTTCCTAAGAAATAGGAACTAATTCCTAATCTAAGGCTCTAGGAACTGACTCTCTCCTAATTTACATATTCTCCATTATCTGGAACACTCCCCCTTGATGGAGATAGGGGTTCACAATTATTCCTAACATTTCCCTAAAAAATTCAAACTTGATTCTACCGAGAGGCTTCTAGTGAAAATATTAGCAACATTGTCACATGTATTACAATATTTGATTTGAATTTCTTTTGACTGAACTTTCTCCCTGACAAAATGAAACTGTGTATCAATGTATTTGTGTTTTTATGAAATATTGAATTATTTGTAAGTTTGATAAATATCTGGTTGTTTCATTTGATAACTATTGCAACCTTCTGTTCTTCTCTAGCATCATGGAGAAGTCTCCTCAACCAAACTGCTTCACAAGTTGTTGCACACATCGCTTGATACTCAGCTTCTACTGAAGACAAGGATATTATGTTCTTCTTTTGTTGCTCCATGCATTGACCTCAGACCTAATGTTGAATGAAGAACATGTTATGTATCGTCAGTCATTTATATTTCTGGGCTGGTCAAAGTTTGAAAAACCTGTCAATATAACATCAAACGAATCAATATAAATAATACCAAAGTCTAAGGTTCCTTGTAGATACCTTAAGATGCCTTTCCCTGCAAGCCAATGACTCTCAAGAGGCTTTCACATGAATTGGTTCAATAAACTGACTGCATAAGCCAAATCCAGCCTATTTGTAGTCAAGTAGATTAGACTCCCAACCAATTGTCTATATAATGTTGCATCTGCCTTCTTATAACCATCATCATTCTGAAGTTTGGTATTCTATTGTAAAGGCACTGCTACAGCTTCACACTGATCCATTCTGAACTTTTTCAGTAAACTCCTGACATACTTACCTTGTGACAGAAAAGTCTAGCTAGAATCCCTCGAGACTTCCAGACCCAAATAGTAGTGTAGCTCTCCAAGGTCTTTCATCTCAAAAGCCTGTGACATCTACTCTTTGATTTCTTTAATGATTTCATTGCATTTCCTGTAATGATAAGATCGTCCACATATAAAGAGATCAAAACAATTTTCCCCTGTTTTTCAAACACGATATATAGATTAGGGTCATTCTTGCTTCTTTTATAACTATGTTGTAGGAAAAGTGAATAAATTTTGTCATACCATGACCTGGGTGCCTGTTTTAGTTCATACAACGATTTCTTCAATCTACAGACTAAATGTTCTTCCCCCTGTTTAACAAACCCCTCTGGTTGCACTAAATACACTTCTTCTTTCAATTTTCCATTTAAGAATGCATATTTCACATCTAGTTGGTGGATCATCCAATGATGTTTGGTAGCTAAAGCAATTAACATTTTGATTGTTTTTAATTTAGCTACAGGGGCGAAGGTTTCCTCATAGTGAATACCTTCTTTCTGCGAGTACCCCTTTGCAACCAGCCTAGCTTTATATTTGTCTATACTCCCATATACTTTGACTTTAGGCTTGTATAACCATTTACAACCTATGGGTTGTTTGCCTTCAGGTAACTCAATTAGATCCCAAGTTTTGGTTTTAAGTATTGATTCATATTCCTTTTCCATGGTTGCCATCCATTCACTATATTGACTAGCTTCTTTATAACTAGAGGGTTCAACAACACTTAACATACTAGTTGTAAAATAATTCTCCCTATATCTTGCTGGCAATTGAGTTTTCCTACCTGATCTCCTGAGTTGTGGAGAGGCTTCAAATTTGTTCTGATCATCCCTTGGTGGACTTGGCTTGACAACTGCATTTGTACCATCCACTTCCTTTTTTATGTTTCTACTGTTGTTGTTGTTGCTCATGGTTGTCTCCTGTTTCATCACTCCCTTCTTCCATTAGCAAAGGCATGTGCCACTCTTCATTGGCACTCTCATGGTTTCCATCATTAACCTGCTCATGAAATACTACATCTCCACTTAAAAAGACTTTATGAGTAGAGCGATTAAACAATTTATAAGCCTTAAAATATGTACAATACCCAACAAAAATGCATGTAATGGCCTTTGAATCCAACTTCTTCTTATCCTCCTTTGGAACATGAGCAAAAGATTTGGAGCCAAAAACTCTTAAATGACTTACTGCGGGCTTAAATCCTAGTAATGCTTCGAAAGGAGTTCTAAAATCAATACTATTTGTTGGAATCCTATTCTTCAAATACACTGCAGTATTTATTGCTTCAGCCAAAATCCATTAGACAAATTCTTACTTTTTAGCATGCTGGGAGCACACTCCACGAGGGTTATGTTTTTCCTCTTTGCAACCTCATTTCGTTGAGGAGTGTGGGGTACTATAAACTGATGCAGTATCCCATGGTATTTATAACATTTGATGAAACTAGCCTTCTTGTATTCTCCTCCTTGGTCTGAGTGGAGAATCTTGATGAATTTTATTGTCTACTTCTCAATCATGCTTATGAATTATTTAAAGTATTCAAAGGTATGACTATTTTTTCTTAGAAAATATACCCAAGTGAATCTCGTACAATCAACAAACAATAAGAAATAATAGGCACCTCTCAATGACCTCGTCTGCATTGGCCCATATAAATCAGGGTGCACTAACTCTAGTATATCTATCTTCTTTCTATCTACATTTATAAGAAACTCATCTCTGTGCATCTTCCCAAGAGCACATGCTTCGAAATCAACATGAACATTCTTTAAAACAGGGAGATTGTTCACCATACCTTGTTTTTGAGGTAGTTGTAGGTCATTGAAATCAATATGGCTGAATCTTTGATGCCATAAATCTTCTATTGTCATAGTTGTTGATGTCAATTCCTGGTGTGGCGCACTTCTCACATTCAACTTGTCTAGACCTCCCACATGAACAACTGATGCAATTGACTTCATACGTTCCAATGGATATTTAATAACATAATAAGATTTAAAAGAATCTACCTTAAGATTCTGATCCGTTATCATCGAAACGAAGATCAAATTCTTTTTTATTTTGGGTACATACATTACATTTTGAATATGCCTAATGTTTCCATCAGGAAAAACAACAGGAACATTACCATATCCCTTGATTTGGTACCCTCTATCATCACCAAGATAGATGTTTTCTCCATTGTTGGTCTCTTTGAAATTTTCAAACTAATGCATGTTTCATGTCATGTGGGTGGAAGCTCCTAAGTCCACAAACCAAGTTTCTGCTTCATCGTCCTTAATAGAAAACACAGAATCAAATATGAACAGTCTGAGATTTTTATTATGTTCTTCATCAGCAAAATGACTTGCATGCTTCTTATGTCTCTGTTGACCTTCATCAAACTTCTTCTTCCGACAATGTTTAGTGATATGACCAACTCTAGCGCAATAAA
Organism: Pinus taeda; assembly: GCA_000404065.3. Lineage (NCBI taxonomy): Eukaryota > Viridiplantae > Streptophyta > Pinopsida > Pinales > Pinaceae > Pinus > Pinus taeda. The sequence continues at coordinate 106,114 of APFE031106850.1, read as the reverse complement.
AACATTTTGGTCCTGAATCACTTTTGTTTGAAGACATACCTTGAGATGGAGGTGGCTTTCTTTGTGGGGTTCCTCCGCTTTTGTGTGCTGCATTTACCTTTCCTCTGAAGGGATTTTTCTTTGCCATTAGGGCAAGATTTGAGCTCTAGGATTTCAGGTTCATCTGCCTTTCCTCCTCCTGCATTAGGATCCTTGTCAATTCTTCAAACTTGGGGGGTTTTTATCTCGCATTCAACCCAGTGATGAACATATGATAGTTTTCAGTGATACCATTCATGGTAATCATGACCAAATCAGTGTCTGATATTGTTTCGCCAATGTCGCCCAACTTATTCTTAAGCTCCGTGATACGAGAGATGAATGTTGCTATTGATTCATTCTCCTCCATTTTAATGGAGTGAACCTTTCTCTTTAGAAACAATAGGCGATTTGTTTTCTTGATCTCATACAAGTCGTCGAGAGTTGTCCAAATTTCTATTGTAGATTTACATTTGTAGAATTGAGGCTTCTGTGATCCATCAAAGTTATAAGAAGAGTTTCGGCGTAAATCACATATAGAAAGACCTCTGTCTTTTAAAAAAAAAGTAAAAGTCAAAAAAGCTAGATCTGTCTTCAACTTCGAGACCTGCAAGCGTGCCCGTTCAAAATGGTGAACCTTAGATGCAATGGTTGTACCATGCAGGGATATGATTTACACCGAAACTCTTCTTATAACATAGATTTACATTCTTGAATATGAGGAATAATGCAATTTTTCACATACAATTTGAGCAACACCTTTGCCTTATTCTCTCTCTTTTCCTAGTCCTATATTGCTGTTGTTGTTCCACTTGTATCTAGGGTCAACTTCGACTCATCGTTGACTGAAATCGCACATGCGTTTTCCCCCTCCAATAGAGGAACTTAAATTTCCAATTGGAGTAATTGGAACTATTGATCTTATTTCTCTTGTTCATATAAGTCTCCATCATCTTATTTTTCATCTTGACCAATCTTCCTAAAAAAAATAACCTCCAGCAATTTAAAAAACAGATCTATCTCCAGATCCAAAGAGCAGTCTAAAAAAGAATAGGTGCTCTCTCTTAATAAAATAACAACTTCTCCAATTGGATGCCAATAAAACACAAAATTATTCTTTGTTTTTTAGATGGAAACCACCATTTCTTTTTTTAAAAAAAATTGACTCCCTTATTTCATATATAAAGGACATGCACCCACGAATTTAAAAATAAAAATATCGTAACCCCAATTTTTTTTAAATAATAATATGGCTTTACCCCTACTTTCAGCCTCCCAACACTGCCAACACTGTGAGGGTCTAACACATCACATTAATCTGACACGGCCACCACTGCACAAACGCCCTCAAAGGTTGCCCAATCTGCTGAGCTAAGCAACAATCCAACCACAGAGCCATTAATCATATGGGCTACTCCACGCTTTTGTTGCACCTACCCTCTCGTAGCACGCATGCATCAGCACTCTGTAACCCACGATGGGCTCCTTCGCTCGGCCTCCGGTTCGACCTCCACACCAACACCTCACACATCAACTTGTGTCGAACCTTTCTCCACCCAGGTAGCAATCAATTTGCAGATCTCAAAACCACGGGCTGTCTGCGCGCAGTTCACTCAATCCGCAATAATTTTTCTCACTACTACACAAGGCTTCTAGATGAAGATCTATGCTAATAAAAGCACCAAATCTGCTTATTCTAGCCAATTTGATTATCTAATTGCGTCAACAAGGGGAAACGAGAGCAAAGAGACGTGCTTTCTCATGGTGAGAAATCCCTTGAAATTGCAGGAGATATTGACTTTCCCCTCGATCATCAATGTTTTAGTGTTGTGGCTCGCAGTGATCCACTGATCCGCAGCCTCCATTGCGCCTCTGCAGCCTCCACAATTCTTCCAACAACTTGCCTTACTTCAGCCTCACGGTCTCCGCTTTCGCTGCTCTGTTGTGGTAGCAGCACACAATTCTTTTGGTAGCAGTAGATCCACCAACAGGTGTGCTATGCAGCAACACGCAGCAACACCTGGCAATGCCCTCTGAGCAGGCTAGACCACAGTCAACGAGTCATCACGATCTTGATTTCCAGATCCGCAATTATCGGGAACGATGGTCAGAACCATTGTAAGGGAATGAGCAATCATCACACTTTTTCCTCTGGAATTCACGATGGTCAACACCCTCCTTCCTTCACGAACAACAATGATGAATAATGATGAATTTGAATCATAAAAAAACTTCGTATGCTACGCTTCCTCACCATACGAGGCCTTCTTCACACCAGCAGGGGCCTATCTTCCGTCACCTAGACACTCTCACTCAGCTATCAAAGCATATTGCTTTGACTCACCAGACCTGGAGATCCGATACTATGTTAAAAACTAAATAATCAACTTTATTAATAAATTGGGTAGCTCGCCGGTAAGAGCTCTATCTGGAGACTATTTCTGACAAAACGCTCTACAATCTTCATCTTACCATCAAAAAATATATAGTTTTCACACATTAGAACAATTTCCTAAGAAATAAGAACAAATTCCTAATTTAAAGCTCTAGGAATCGACTCTCTCCTAATTTACATATTCTCCAATTATTATACCAAATCTATAAATACATAAATTTTCAATTGTGATAGATTATATTCATTTTATAATTATTTAATTTCCACGTTGACTTCGACATGGCTTGCCTAAGCGTCAGAGTCGATAACAATAGTATCGCAGAGATAAGATTTAGCTTATTTACAGAGGGGATTTTATTTTTCTATCAGCTAATCATGTAACGAGGTGTCCATCTTGTCAGGCCACAATTGTGAACATGAGGTTATTTATACTCTATGAATTCGGTCTCATCCCTTACACCAAAGAATAGACGCTGATCTAAAAGATGTTGATTTTTTATTCAGCCATAAATATATAATTCTTTACATTGCTATCCATAACTGAATAGATCGTAGATTCACCACACATCTCAGATAGAATCATTGGATTCTTCCTAGAATTTCATGGTTGTTGGGTTAGTTCGGATTAAAATTCTAAACATTTTCCTTATGATTTATCACCCTTATCGTTGGGAGTACCCAAAACCAGATTGGCCAAGGAGGAGTTAGGAGATTTGGATTCCTTTTCCACTCCAACGAATTTTCCGCTAAGCCTATTTACATTATTCTTCTTTAGGAATGTTTGATATCACAGGTCAAGGTTTTGTTCTGACCAGAGATTTGTATTCTAATATGTATTATTGGCATATTTCAATCACGTAGACTCTCATATCGGAACTTACTTGCAATATGTTAACACATACCCATGGCCAACAGTTAAGAAAATATTTCTGATTCCTCAAGGAGGACTCCATTAACATTATCTCGGTTATACATTTTCTTGTATTAATGCACGGTTATTAGAATTGAAGTATAGTTTGAGAGGCAAGCCCAATTAATACTAATATTACCTTAAATATCTCATTGAATGAGTAACAACCTTTTATTACTTTGGCCTTATATTCCATACACAATAAAGAATCCATGGTTCAATGAATTTGGAATCAGAGAAACTAGCTTGTTTACAAATTTGCATATAGTCCAAAAACCTGTTTACATATGCTTATATTTTAGCAGAAAGAAATTATAGGAAGAGACACAAAATTCTATGACATTTTTTTCAAATGAAACACTAGCATCATTAGACTTTAATCGTCTAATATGTGGTGTAGAATGTATAGGACAAAACACCTATCATTTTGCTTGCTTACAACAAATCACAATCTGTGGGTGCAAAAGAGAGCTTGTTCTTCCTGTTGTCATGGAGAATTTGGTAGTTTTGTTGCTGAAACTTGCCTAATATGGACATGCTTGAACTCGACAGCATTGGCAAGCAGAAAGTGGTGTCATCAATGTAGAAATAGTGTTATGGCTGCAAAATATAATCGGACCCCTTAAAGTGGAAAGTCAGTTGGAAATTGATTGGAGGAAAGAAATACGTTAAAACAGAGGTGAAGTCCAAGTCCAGACCAATCGGTTTGTGGAAAGTGAATGGAAGAAGCGTCAATGCGGTTCCAGAGTCAATGCGGTTCCAGAGTCTATGATAAATCCACGACTAGCATCGTCGTGAATATCAAAAATACCAGCATTGGTATTCAATAATATACCTCCAAGGTTAATTCCTTCCAACGAAAGATAATATAAACTTGAATGCGTGTTGTTTTGAATAAAGGGAGTTCAACTGACAACCTTGGAATTCAAGGTAGCATTGTGGCTTATAAACAAATAAACAAAGGGTTGACCATGTAAGAAGGTTCTTCAAAACCCCAGAGATAGTAAGAAAACTTATTACCTAGTCCTAATGAACCAAGATGTTGTAGAAATTTCTCTATGGATCAGCTAGCTCTGATACCATGTAGAAATTCCTGCAAATTCTTTACAAATCTACCTCTGAGATCTATGTAGAAAATCTGACTGTAGATTAATCTGATAATAAAATATACCAAAGAAAAATACTATAGTCTACTTCTACTATCAATTTGGTTTGTGGAAGCTTAAAATTGAGTGAGATCTAGCAGAAAACATATAACCAGAAGAAGAATCAATGCACATGAAACACAGAAGAATACTAAGGGGAAAGCCTCAGCTAAAAACCCCACTATCTGTATTATCATACAAGGTGGAAATACATCAAGATTGCACAAAGCCTTAGCTCTCATAGCTATCTAGATCTCATTACAATCCTCCTGGATGATGACAAGCTAACAAAGCTTCTCACAAGCCTTCTCCTCTGCCCTCCAAGCCTCCTATTTCCTTGCCTTGTTTCTCCTGGGTGATCCTGCTGTTACCAAGTGTAACACTGATCACTCACACTAATCTCACACCCTGTAAAACTGCACAATCCTCAAGGAACCTTATTCCTTCTGTATGGATGAGTTTCTTTTATAGCAAAATTCCTCCAACTAATAGTACATTGTCCCTATCTTTAATCTCAACTGGTTCTTTGTCTGAACTGACATGCATGAGTTATTTATGAGAAAATCTTCAGTTATCTGGAGTACACTAGTTTCATGCATGCATGCATTAAGTGACTGAACTCGCAATTAGTTCCTGAAACAGTTTGGAACTAATCTAACTGGACTTAACTCAGTCAATTGAGCTAACTAATTACAACTCAAATACAACTCATCCTTATCTCCTTAATTAAGGGATAATTTCCTTAATTTAAGAGATAATTGTTGCATGGCTTCACAAAGACTTCTAGCTTGAATTTCTCCAACTAATTAACTCAAGATGAATTAATTAATCATTTTTCAAGTAGCTGGTGAGACTAAATTCGAATATTAATTCTCAATTTTAATTCAAGGACAAATTAAAATTAGAATATTATGGATTCTATTTTTATCATTTCTTGTTGCTATTTTCAACACTCCCTCTCAACAAGAAAGGAATTCAACTTGATCCCAATCCTAAACCTTTGGAATGTTCTGCATGCAACACTTCTCTCTAGTGTTGTTGCTCTAGCAACTCTAGAAACAAAAAAACATCCAACCTGAATCAGTATGATGTATCAGTCATCAAAGTCTCTGACTGTTATTTCCTCTGTCCACTGAAAACTTTGCGCTTCGACTGACTCTGTCTTTCTGCACTGTTGTCAATCCTTCTCTACGCTCTTCATTAGCTGACTTCTCTAGCCTCTGTCACTTTGATCTTTGACTGTATCAATCCCACTGATTCCTCTCGCTACTATGTACTTTTGGCTCCCGTATCAAGGTAGGATCCATGAGATAAAACCTCTCAATGGACCCTGCCCAAGTTCAACGTTCTTGGGACTATCACTTCACATCGCCCCACCTCACACCTAGAGGTATGGTTGCATGTGATCCCTCTATTGACTTATCCAATTGTGGCTCCTCCACAATTGTCTAAGACTTCTTATGGGACTACATGTTGAGAGGTAATTTACTCTCCCTCTCAACTACAAAGTCTCTAGCCTTTGCCTTGCTCCTCAAGGCTTTGCATGCATCTTGAACCTCAAGAGCATACAGGTTCTTGGCTAGCACACCAATCTGTTTCATTTGTTCCGCTGTCACAAAATCTTTTGGAAAAAGTGCTGATTTTAAATCAGCGATATCTCCCTCATTTGAACTCCGATTCAACCAATTTTTTTTTTTTTGAATTTGGGTCTTTTTCCCGCAAGGAATCCAAATCTTCTATTTTGTTTTGAAATTTTTGCATAAATTTTTTTAGATCTACTCTGAAAACTCGCGACCCTTTTTTTTCTTTTACTTCGAATGCTCTTCTTCGTATATTGTTCACTGCGACGATAACCTTTTCTCTGATACCATGTTGAAATTTCTTTATGGATTAGCTAGCTCTAATACCATGTAGAAATTCTTGCAAATCCTTTACAAATCTACCTCTGAGATCTATGTAGAAAATCTGACTGTAGATTAACCCGATAATGAAATATACCAAAGCAAAATACTATAATCTACTTCTATTATTGATTTGCTTTGCGGAAGCTTAAAATTGAGAAAGATCTAGTTGAACACATATAACCATAAGAAGAATCAATGCACATGAAACACAAAAGAATACTAAGGGTAAAGCCTTAGCTAAAATCCCCACTATCTGTATTATCATACAAGGTGGAAATACATCAAGATTACACAAAGCTTTAGCTCTCACAGCTAGCCAGCTCTCAGTACAATCCTCTTGGATTCTCATAGGCTAACAAAGCTTCTCACAAGCCTTCTCCTCTGCCATCCAAGCCTCCTATTTCTTTGTGTTGCTTCTCCTGGGTGATCCTACTATTACCAAGTGTAACACTGGTCACTCACACTGATCTCACACCCTATAAAACTGCGCAATCCTCAAGGAACCTTATTCCTTCTACATGGATGAGTTTCCTTTATAGCAAAATTCCTCCAACTGATAGTACATTGTCCTTGTCTTTAATCTCAACTGGGTCTTTGTCTAAACTAACATGCATGAAATATTTATGAAGAATCTTCAGTTATCTAGAGTACACTAGTTTCATGCATGCATGCATTAATTGACTGAACTTGCAATTAGTTCCTCAAATAGTTTGGAACTAATCTAACTGGACTTAACTCAGTTAACTGAGCTAAATAATTACAACTCATTCTTATCTCCTTAATTAAGGGATAATCTCCTTAATTTAAGGGATAACTATTGCATCACTTAAAAAAGACTTCTAGCTTGAATTTCTAAAACTAAATAACTCAAGATGAATTAATTAATTATTTTTCAAGCAGCTGGTGAGACTAAATTCGAATATTAATTCTTAATTTTAATTCAAAGACAAATTAAAATTGGAATATTCTGGATTCTATTTTTATCATTTCTTGTTGCTATTTTCAACAACTGTGAAATCCAAAGCCTACACCTCCTTGTGGGAAGTGGCCTCCATTTTTTTAGCTGCAACCAAACACAATTTGGTCAATTGACTCTAATGAAAAGGTAAAAATCTCGTATGAAAGGATCCTTGAGGTGAAATAATCAGCATACTCGTACAAGTAATGGCACACATCAGCAGAGAAATAGGAGTTAGGGCATTGCTGGCACTGAGGACTTTTGCATGTGACCGTCATGGAAGTGGAGGACTGGGAAGGATCATAGATTGGATAGGGTTGATTAGAGCAATCATCACAGGGCATGCATTGTGTCCATATCAAGTCATTACCTGTGTCTAGAATTCCATAATATGATAGATATGTCTTACCAATTTCTACCTTCATCATATATTCTCCGCTTCCAGCACTTATTGGAGCTTGGATTCCTGCACTTAATGAGGGACTTGACCAGCCTTTAGAACCATAGACCTATGCAGTTTTTCTAGCCTCTCTTGGCCGCATCGCACTTGCTTAACCCCTTCGGTTGATGTAATCTTCCCTGGAAAGAGTGTGGAAAGTGATAAATCTCTATGCACAAGATCTAATCTCAATCCAACAATGGGTTAATGCTCGGGCCTTGAAAACTTATTGGGTATAAGCGACCTGCATTGCATCAAAGGTAATATGGAAAGCAACAAAAATTGAATAAGGAATTTGCAAGGGGCACCAGGAGATGTAGTTGAGTGTCGAGCCATGTTTTGTGTACAGCCACATAGGGGAAGAAAAATACGAAAAGCTTAGCGAAATAATGGTTTGCTCTACCAAGGTGATGCACTCTATTTATGGGAGAATTGACTTGGAGTTCGACATCATTTTTAACTTAATTTTTTTGCATGTTTGCGTCCGAAGCCAATCTAACTTTTCATTATTAAATAAAAATAAAATCTTGTTATTGACGCCCATGGAGATGTATTTGATTTGAAAGTGGGAGTTCATTCCCTAAAGAAATTGGGATCTTTGCATGGCATCGTTTATCAAAATTATATAGGTATTTCGTTATTTACATCTGGAGAGAGATTAAAAAGGAATGAAAAATACCTATCCCATTTATAGTTTGCATCATATAATGTGTTTCATAAAATTTATAAACCTATGTTAACTATAGTTTGCATGATGTAATGTGTTATTATAAAATTTACATTTCACTGAGAAGGTCATTGAATAAATTAATGTTCTATTTTATTTAGAGATATTTTCATGTAGTTTACTTATATTTATGATATTAATTTTTTTTAAATAAAATGTTTAGGTAAAAATATATCTTTGGCACACTGCATGTTTAGAAAATTATGTTCAGTGTTATAAATGAAAATAAACTATATCTTTTTCCAAGCAAAAAATCTTTAAATATAATATAATAGTAATTTAGTAATGAAAGTGCACGTTTAAAAAATTATGTTCAGTGTTATAAATAAAAAATAAAAATAAACTATATTTTCTCTCGATCGGGGTGCGTGCTCGAGGCAGGCGAAGACGCTGGTCAGACATGATAGTTATGACGTTTAAGGGAAGGCTACCACCCACCGCCCATCAAATGCTCATGGCGAGGAGTATAGTCGAGATTACAGGAGGAGGGAGGAGCGAGGGCACAAGATTACAGAGCTACGAGCAACGACCTATGTGAAGCATTTCCAGGTATGTATCCTGGCCTTACAAACCCATTACTATGGTAACTATGTTAATTCATGGTCGGGGGGTGCGGGAGATGAAAGGGGAGGGAAATTGGGGGAGTGGCTGAGGAGACCAGCGTAAGTTGGGGGGATAGTGATCGCGTTTGGGCCAGAGGCGAGAGACATGAGAGAAAATTGGGGTTGGGATCTACAGAACCCTCTTGTGAGTGAATGAGATAGTTGGTATACCAATGAGGGTGGGGAGACTAAGGCTAAGCATGGGTGATGGCCACATGAGGAGCAGAGAAGTGAGGCAGCTCTTCTGGGCAGAGGTGTGAGGCAGCAGCACTAGGCAAAGGGGCGAGGGAAGGTAATGTGATTGGGAGTGATGGTAACCTAGCTCAATGGGCTAGCTGTGAAAGTCGTAAGCATAAATTGGGTCTGGAACCGTGACACCACCCCTGTGAGTAGGTGAGAGTATTGGAAAAACCATGGGGGTGGTGAGGCTATCGGAAGGCAGGTGAGAAAGCAAAGTGAGTGGCAGAAGAGTGGCACAGCTACACCAGGCAGAGGAGAGGCACTACATCTTGGGGCAAAGGGGTACCTGGGCAGATGAAATTGTGATAGGAAGCATGAGGGGATGGGAACTTGCATCAATTTGGAGAGGCATGAGACCATGTCCCGAGAGCTAATTCATCTCGTGTGTGAACAGGCACGTAACAGAGAAGATATGGCTTGACCTGCACGTGGGAGAGCACGCGACAAAAAGCGAAGCAAGTCGACTGGAGCCACAGACCCGAGCACCTCGGAACTTAGGCATGGGAGGAACCCTGTAGAACACCTCATCAGCGAAGCGGTAGTAGCTTACAGGGAAGGAACAGATACCGACATATGTAAGATTTTGGACGAATGGGAGGAGAAGATAAAACGAGAGGATGAGTTCGAAGAGGAAATGGAGAATTGGCAGGCTATAATCCCGAATCTTGGGAATACCAGGGGCAGACTCACCCAATTTAAACAGACGCTCTATTTGTACTGGCTCATGAAGATCCTCATGGGGAAGGCAATGGAGCAAATGTCAGTGGCGATGGATATGATCCTCCACGACATGCCCAATTACAAAAAGGACTTGTAGACAATCCAATTTCAGCTGTGTATGCAGGACATTCACCTTGACCGAATCCAAAGGCACATCCCTTGCATTATTGAGCTTGTTGACATGCCTAGCAACTCAGCCAAAGACCGGACCCCGGTGGAGTCTGCCTTAGAAGAACAGAAGGATTAGTCAATTTCTTGAATGTTTTTTCTGTTTCTTGCGGGTAGCATTTACTTTTACTGATGCATATTTATGATAGATAGACACATAGAATCTTATCATGATACTAATACGTATATAGCTTGGTTAGATCAACTCATACTTATTGTTTTTGGATGGATTATAATGAGGATAGGTGGCCAACATACTTAGTTTCCCACTGGGCAATTTGAGGCCACCTATCTCATATATGTGGTGTAAACTTGTGTTTTATAAATAGAAAAAGAAGGTCCTGCCAAGCTTAATATATATATTATAGTGTGTGTGTGTGTGTGTGTGTGTGGTGTGTGTGTGTGTGTGTGTGTACGTATGTAT